>CAUYSK010108207.1:0-18128 GCA_963575035.1 Avahi laniger
GTACTCATGGTGCTATTTATGGAAGTATAAATTGATGCAGGATATTTGGGGTACAATTTAATACATATTCTTTAAGTCTGTGGTCCTCAACCCTGGGCCAATGACTGGTACCAGTCTGTGGCCTGTTAGGAACTGGGCTGCACAGCAGGAGGTGAGCACCAGGCTAAGAGCGAAGCTTCATCTGTATTTGCAGCCGCTCCCCATCACTCACATCACCACCTGAGTTCCGTCTCCTGTCAGATCAGCGGTGGCATTAGATTCTCATAGGAGCACGAACCCTACTGTAAACTGCACATGTGAGGGATCCAGGTTGTGTGCTCCTCATGAGAATCTAATACCTGATGACCTGAAATGGAACTGAGGCCGTGATGCTAGCACTGGGGAGAGGCTGCAAATACAGATTATCATCAGCAGAAAGGTTTGACTGCATAGTAAGTGTAATGCGTTTGAGTGATCCCAAAACCATCCCCCAATCCCTGGTCCATGGAAAAATTATCTTTCATGAAACCAGTGCCTGGTGCCAAAAAGGTTGGGGACTGCTGCTTTAAATCTTAAAGTAAGCCACTGATTTCATGTTAGAAATCTAACCCACACAAGTACATACACAGGTGCACAAAGACGTATGTATATACAGACATTGTGGCATTATTTCTAATGTTGAAAGATTTTAAACAACCTGAAAATCTTTCCATAAGGGAATGATTAAATAAATCAAGTGGGAAACTATGCACCTGTTAAAAAGAATTTTATATGCTTACATGGAAATTTCCTCAAGGCATACTGATAGGGCCAAAATGTGTTAAAGAATAATTTATAAAATATTTATATCAGTTATATACATTTGTATGTGTACATATACATCCAGATATACAAAAAACCTAGTAACTGTGATTACCTTTGGTTAATGAGGTGAATGGGATGGCAGGATACAAAATGAGAACTTTTTTTTTCTCAGTTCTGTGCTTAAAAAAAAAATCACAGTAAGAACGATTTCTTGTGAAATGTTTGTAATTACAGTTTTTTGTAGAATATATGTCACATGGGAGACACTGAGAACTTCTCAGAGCAATGGTACTGCATAAATTCAAGGTACTGATATTATATTCATTGCTATTGTCAGCATCCTTATCCTTCACAGCTATCAACCCTGATATGCCTTCTATTAGAGAAATTTCAACAAGATTTACAAATAGAAGTTCATTTATTCACAGAGCACATTTTCGAGACAAGGCTATAATTCCAAAATACGAACATAATAAATGCCCAGAGTCTCAAACAAGTCAGGAAATGATCCAGAGCCAGGATTCCACTCTTGTACAAATAAATATATATACCGGCTCTCAGTGCGGTACTATAAATAACCCCATCCCCTGGCATTTCAGTCTCTCCCCCAGTAATTGAGTGTTTAAGTGACTTGCAAACCTTCACTTTGACTTTAAAATTGCCCATATCTGGCATTCTTTTTAAAGGAATAGCTTTTAAAAGTTTAACATGAACTTTCCCAAGAAAGTTAAGAGAGTAAGATTAGCTTTCACTTTCTGTAAGAGGACAACCCTAGAAGAACATGGTGTTTTTCCAAATGATGGTTCTGATTATATTATTTAGTATGAGATCAATACCTTAGCAGGAGTACTCTATAACTGTATTATCCCAATTCTGAAGACTTGCTTAAGAAAAGGAAGCCTAGAGGGCACTGATCTGAATCAGGAAAACTGCTCCAAGCACTGCCTCTTCCAATAACTGTATGCGTGACCATGAATAACTCCATCAACTTCTCTAAACCTCAGATTCCTCATTTGTAAAATGGGAATAAGAATACCTTTGTGCTTAACTAAATGGGTTGCCTCTAGGTTGAAATAAGTGAGAGAATGTGAAAGTACTCTGTAAAGTTCCAGATAACTTACTATTAACATGTGAAACCCAATTTCTCAATACAGGTAAACCTCCCTGTGCCCCTACTCCCAAATATATATATATAAAAAAAATCCGATTTGCTATATTCAAGCCTCTCAATTTGGGGCCCAATAACTTGATTCTTTTCTAGACCAGCAATTTTCAACTGCAGTGTCTAGAAAAGGAGTATGTGTCATTTGTGATGTGTGTCACAATTTAAAGTGACAAAGTGATAAGCCTTCTATAAAGAGGATTATGCTAGAGATGTTGTTCATTGCAATATCTGCCATGGCCTTTTCATGAGTGAACTGCCCCCTCCTTCAGCTTCTGCTGTTCACATGATCCTGCTCTTCCTTAACCACAGACAGAGCTGGATGAAAAGGTGGGCAGTTGCGCAGTTGCCCAAATCATTTATCTATAAGGGGCACTGAGATATCACTGGAATAATTAGTAACTGTAGAACTAATTAAAATTTCCATAGGCAAATTCTTACACATGTAGAGAAATGTAAATTTGTCCCTGCTTGAAATATAGTTCATGGAAGTAGAAACTAAACACAATAGTATTAATCCATTAACCCAAATAACATAACTTTCTTTCAAAAAGGCTTTCTAAAAGAAAATGATCTTTACTTGGAAATAGAATATTACAATGAGAGTGTATGTGCCATAGTAAATCATGTGCATATTCAGGGAGGTAAAGGAAGACAAAGGTTATTAAAGGAAAAAATGAGGAGGAATACACAAGTGTTTTGAAATAATTATCCCTGGCTACAAAGATCAACAGTAAGGGTGACACCGTCCATGACTGGACAGGGAGATGTCCTTGTAGAAGTATTTTTTGTGTAAGATTGTGATGGCCTTTGTGCAAGGTTGTGGTTTTTGCAGTTTTTTGTGATCGTTTTTGTTATCAGGCATTCATGCATGAGAACCTTCTCTTCATGACCTTCCTGGTTCTATTTGTAAGATTTTTTTTTTTTAAACTAGTCACTCCATTTTGATTCTGACAACTTTCACAAATCTAACATTTATTGGACATTTATTACATACCAGACCCTATATCAAGAGCTTTACATGTATTATTTCATTTAAACCCAGCAATCATTGTGTGTTGTTTCTAAACCTATTTTTCAGACGAGGAAACTGAGATGCCCAAGAGTACACAAGTAGCAGATAGTGGAGGTGTGTTTGAAACCAGTCTTCCTCCAGAATCTATACTCACTATGCCTTACAGCCCTCCTCAAGTCTAGCTAAGTGTGTCATATGTATTTGTGTCTTGTATTTATGCAGGAACAATTCAATGAAATTCATCAAGTAGACTAAATCCGAAACCAAATAATTTATGGATAGTGCTGTTGGCCAGGAACCGGTGATCAATTTTAGAATACAAATCTTAAACCTTTTAGTACATCTTCAAAGAATGTGTCTGGTTCAGAAACATTGTAAAAGAAAGTTTTTAAGCCAGAACAACTAACCTACATATCACATGACCAACTAGCTGAAGAGAGGGAGCTCCAGACATTCCTGTCCTTACTTGCCTCACTTCCCACCTAGCCTCTCCACTGCTGTAAAAATCTTTTTAAATTAAAAAGCAAAACCAGTTTAAGGATAGTGTTGAATTCCAAGTTCAGGAGTTGATCACTCCAACAACTTTGAGTAAGGGGATAACTTTGAGTAAGGAAATGACTTTAATGTCTGTATTTTAGATAAAGTACTTATCTGTGTACAGGATAAATTTAATACAGATTGGCTGGTAGCCAGGAGATTGGTTATGAGATTGAAAATAGGACTAAATTGATGGCAATGGCATTAGAGAGAAAAGGCTGGTTAAAGAGATATAACAATGTAGGATTTCTTGGTGGTTGATCAGATACGAGGGACAAGAAAAGTAAATTTACTGGGTATCTCCCACTTTCCCATCTGTTCAGAATCCCTTCCTAAAGGGTACTGCCCCCTCACCCATTCCACGAGATTCTGGTAGTGAATCAGAGTAAACTCATGTCCTCAAAACTGAAGGAGATGTATCCCAAGTTGGCCACTCAGCATTCTCCTTCCCTGGACAGTGTGTTTAGTTCACAGACATAACCCAAAATGAATGAAAGTCCTTTACGGGAACCTTTCTGCCAGTGTTGTTGGGGAAGATGCTCTCTCTCCTCGTATGTTTGGGATGCCAAAGGCCATCATCCTGACATACAGATAGGGCCTATCAAGTAGATAGAAAGTCAAACAGACATCATTTGATTAAACCCATCCATGCCTGTATCAATAGGAGCCAGGAAATTAACTTTTTTGCTTCTGATTGTTTAAATTGGATTTCTATCATTTGCATAAGAGGACTTATTAATGGGGAGTCAAAGATGGTTAATTTACATATCAACAAATATTTACAATGTTCTACCAAATGAACAGTTTACTGTCCAGTATAATGGGAGATAAAAAGGAATTCTAAGACATGCCCTATGCACTTTGAGATCTATTCCAGTCTTGTCACCAATTATCAATGTGACATCAAACTCATGTGATAGCTCTAGGATTCATTCTTCTCTTCTATAAAACTGAGGAAAAGGAGGATTGCATTGTATTATTTTCTAAAGATTTTCTTCAGCTCTAAAAGTTTTATGATTCTTCACTATGAGATAGAAGAATTAGTGAGTCACCGAAGGTTTTTAAATATGGAAGATTGGCATACAAAACCAATTAAATGAAAAGAGACTGGAAGCTACCAAGACTGTGGTAAAAATTCAGAAAGAACATTTCTTGAGTCTGACCTAAAGAACATGAAAAAGTGACTAAGGGAAGAGGATGAACATAAGAAACATTAGAAGAAGGTAACAATTTGATGCCTGTTTATATGAACATAAAGGTGAGTCAAGAGTTACTCCAAGTTTGCTAGTCTGGGATATTAAAAGAACAATAAAATCTTTAACAAAAATGAGGTCATTGGGAAAGTACAAATATTGGGGGAGAATCAGTTCTATTTTAAACATACTGAATCTTAGCTGTTGGTATATATTAAAATAGAAAGTCTACAGACTTGAAAATTTAGAACTGAAGTTCAAGTGAGAGAAAAATCAGGGCTTACATTCTATTTTTGAGAATAATTGAACATGGAGTAGTGAAGGTCCTGGGAGTGAATAAAAGTCATAATTAAAAACTAATAATTGACATGATCAGTTTTTTTATTCATAGACAAAATACATTAAAATTGTATTTCATAAGCCTTTAGCTCAATTTATAAATATAATTAGTCTACTTATAAATCTCATAATTTTTGCATAAAAATATAGATAATCACTTCCACTTATGTTCTGCTAGGTTTAATCAATTCACAAGCTTAACAGACTAAATATTCCTTAAATATTTAACGTTATTTTCATACTCAACTAACCAAATTTTCTTAGACATTTTCAACTACAATTACAAAGGTAATATAACTAACATCTAGTCGGTGAAAGCATTCATGCAACTCTTGAAAATCTATTATCAATAAACCAACCATACATGTGGCCATGAAATTCTCTTAAATGTTTCATATATCTTCAAGCTATCAAAGCACACGCCACCACAATAATGATAACTTTCACAGAAATAATGAAACTGTACTAATTTACCATGTTTATATTAAAGGTTACATATTGTGGCAGACATGGAGATGTGCCACTCAGATACTTCTTCAAGAAAGGACTAGCTGGCCTCCTTGAGGGCAGGTAGCTTGATCAGCAGATGACCTCCAGCTGTCAGCTTTTTCAAGGTTTGCCTCATGTGATTCCCAGGGCAGCCCACATCTACCAACTCAGGGAGGGAGGGAGGCGTATAAATGTAAGGGGGCAAAACATTCTTACCTACAATACTGGCCCCAGAGTTGTTTTAACATCTGCTTCTGGAGCCCCAGTTTAACAGTTTTTAATAGGGAAGCTCTGTTTGTTTACCCGATATATTACTGTAATCTTATTCACAATAGTTTTCCACCTAACATAAATTAAGTTTGCACACAAATACAGCTTATAGTATGCACAACCAGCATTGCACCTAGTCCACGCTCTGCCACCAATCATTTAATACTTTCTAGAAATTGGGCAAGTTATTTACCTGTGTATGCTCAATTTCCTTATCTGTAAAACAGGGATAATCATCTGATAAGGTTGTGAATAAATGAGTTAATGCACTAACAAGTGTATAGAACCCTAGACCATGCTATCTATTCAATAAATGCTAGCTATTAACATTATAACTAGTTTTACTATAGGTCTGAGTTCTTCTACATTGCCTATATATTTTCTTATCTGTCTCATCAACCAACATTCTATAATAATTTGACAAAGCAATTACAGAAAAAGTCCTTATGTTTCATTAATCTTAATTACCAAACTCTTCAGATTTAGCACTTTAAGTCCTAGACTTTAGTTGAACTTGTTTAAACACTATTCTGCCTATCAGTTTAATGTTTGGGGTTTTCCCAGTTCATGACGATATAAAGCAGACCTGTGAAGATTATATTGGGAGCATATATGTAAAAGATTTTTCTGAAATATAAAACGTGAAAATATGAGATATCATTCCAATGTTGTTCTGAAGCTAGCTACATAACTCCTGCAATTACAAAATAAAGTTCTTTGCTCTTCAAGTAAAACTGCACCCCGCCAAAAAATAATGATGTCCACCTTTGTGGTTAAAGTTCAAATGAAACAGATTTAATATAAATAATTTTAAAATAATAATGACATACGTACAGCCTACAATAGGGCAAGATGAACATGTTGTAAATGGCTTTAAAACATTGAAGACTAAATATCCATCCTAGGAAATCATCTATGTTGTCCTAAAAATTGTGTTATTAAGGGTTTGGCTTCTTTCAGCACCTAAGAGATCTGATCACACATTGAAGAAGCATATTTAGGAAAAACAAAAACTGCCCTTACTTTTAACCTCAAGTCGGGAATTTTCTGTCATAGGTGCAGCGCCTGAAAACACGATCCAATTTTCATTTAGTCATGTCTACGGAGCCTCGAAAAGGCTAAAATATTGCAAACAACGGGACCTACTATTTAACGCTACCCATCCTTTAACAAATTCCCCCTCAAGAAGCGCATCTATTTCAAGGCGCCAATTCGGAAAAACTGGACTCCAGGTCTCCACCGACGGATCTCACACAAAATGGAAGTACACGGCCCCCAAGCTTTGGCTGTGCTGTTTTTGAAAATACGGAAAGGCGTAGAAATACGGCTTAAAATATCGAATTGCTGCAGCAGCAAAATGAGTATTCCAGAGTGGGTGGGCGGTTGGGTGCAGGCTGCCGGGCGTTCCTTCGGGGAGGGCGCCGCTGAGAGGTGCAAAGGCATCAAGCGGACTCTGGGCTTTCGCGGTGACACCGCGGAGCCGCTACACCTACCGAGTCGCCCAAGGCGGCTCCCCCAGCCCACCGGAGGCTGCCTGAGGGGTCTGGTGTCGGGTAGGGTAGGGAGAAGGCGTTTTCTTCCCGATTCTAGTAGGAAACCAAGGAAAAGGGGCGGCGGCTGCATAACCTGGCCTGGGGTGCGGTCTCGGGGAACAAAGAGTTGGTGGAGGCACAGCAGCCGAGGCTTTGCGCTCCTCCGGCCGTGTGAACCCACACAAATCACCCCTGCCTGGACAGGGCGCCAGGGCTGACGAAAATGCAGATTCCTGGGTTTCACTCCATCCCTGCAGGATCGCCAACTGTATGTGCCATCACCCAAGCATCTGCATTCTAAACTAGCTCGGGGCGGAGAGGTTCACGCAGTTTGAGAACAATCGCCTCACGACCAGGTTCACCGCTTCCACCAATTCAGCTCCACGGCTGCGGTGGGGCCGCACTTCAACCGAGCTTGGTCCTCTGCTTTGATCCCGCCCCGCTGCTCAGCGCGGATTGGTGGTAGGGAGCAACTCTGGTGCTGATTGGGCAGCGGCGGAGTCGCTCGTGCAGACTGTAGGGTTCGGGTGCTCCAGAGTGCTAAGTTTATCTGCAGACCAGCGACCGCGCCAGCAGCGAATCGGATCTCTATGGAGGTGGCATAGATGATATCCCTGAGCTGAGAGCATCATCCTGTCCCCGAATCCTTCCTTCCTCTGTTTTGTTTTTCATTCCTTTCCCTTCCCCTCCCCCCTCCAGTCCGCGACGACTGGCTCTTGACCCTGTTCAGGCCTCGGTGAAGGTGAGGAGCAGAGTCGCCACCGCTGCTAAGTGGTGCGCTCTGAAATGGCCGCTGCCTTGAGCTGTCTAAAATGGCGGTCGCAGGCTCAGCTGGGGACCGCGGCGCTGCTGTGCAGCCCAGCCGCGGCGAAGACTGTTTTCTCTATCGCTGATGGAGATGAAACAGAAAGGTGGTGTTGGGTGCTGAGACGTTTTCATGTGGTCGTTAGCTGAGGCGGCTGCCCGGGGACGCGAGAGGAGTCCTAAGACAAGGGTGGGCTGCTACAGGAAGCGAGCCCCCCAGATGTGGCGGTCTGCGGGCAGCGCGCACCTGTGACAGGCAGGCGCTGAGGGATAGTTGGCCCGCGCCGCACATGGGGGCGACCATTTAAAGAAGCATTTAGATGTTGGAAGTGGTGTCGGTACCCACCTTCTGCCTCGCCTTTATGGCTGACCTGCACTCCGACCCTGCCCTCCTGCCCCTAAGGGTGTTATTCACAGCTGGAACCGCCTGAGGGTGGGGGTGGTGAAAGGGTTGAGTTACCTGTCCGTTTAACCAGAAGATGAGACAAAAAAAAAAAAAAACAAGAGTTCCTCCGCCCCCTTTCTGGGAGTGGGATGGAAACTTTACTCAAGGGAGTCCAGATTCTTTGTCCTCGAGAAATTGAGGGGAAGCGCCTCTGAAGAAGTGGGGATGAGGACCTCCTTTCTGAAAACAAAACTTCCTACTTTCTGTGTCCTTCTCTGGCAGCGAGGGAGAGGGATCCTAATTTTTTAGGTGAAGCAGCAGCTCCACAAAGTTCTCTTCCAAAATCCAAATCGAGTCTGTGAAGGAGAATCTACTACTCTTTGCTCCCAATGTGAAGTAGGGCTTCTGCTGTTGCCAGTATTAGACCCTTAACTTTCTGGCAGGTATAATCCATTGTTAATCCATTTCACTGCAGAGCCCAGCAACTCCTGGTAACCAGATTGTCTCAGTGCTTCAGGAGTTAAAAGAGTATTCAGGAACATTCAAGTAATGACTACACACATGGTCTGTACAGTTGAACTTTTTGGGCTCTGTACTTGGTTTTTTGCTTACAAGGTGTTAACTCAGCAGATAACTTAACCTTTCTGTGTCTTTTATCTCTATTTATTTTCTTTTTGTTTTGTTTGTTTGTTTTCTGATTTTTGAGACAGTCTCACTCTGTTGCCTGGGCTAGAGTGCCTTGGTGTCAGCCTAGCTCACAGCAACCTCAAACTCCTTGGCTCAAGCAATCCTTCTGCCTCATTCTCTCAAGTAGCTGGAACAACAGGCATAGGCCACCATGCCCAGCTAATTTTTTCTATGTATTTTTTAGTTGTCCGATTAATTTCTTTCTATTTTTAGTACAGACGGGGTCTCGCTCTTGCTCAGGCAGGTCTCAAACTCCTGACCTCGAGCCATCCTCCCGCCTCGGTGTGTCTTTTATCTCTAAAGTGAGGTTATTAAGGTTCTTCAACTCTCCGGTAGATGAAATAATCTATATGAGGAAATAAGCACAGTTATTGGCACATAATAAACAGTGTTCACTCAAACAGTGGTTACCTGAGAAGATTAGTTATTGAGGGAACAAAAATGGTTAGGGCAAAACACATATTTCATGTGACACTTCCATATATAATTACATTTTAGATTCAATGCTTAGTTTTAGAGACATTAAGATGAGGCTGTACTTTTTAAATTTAAGTTTCATTTTTGCAAATTTTGTTTTTTAATGTATATCTATGAAGTTACTAGGTAGAGTAGTATCTCAAATCAGTAAAATTGCTGGAGTACTAAACAGGATGAAAACATTAGAATTTTTACTGTGCTAGGCATCTTCTGTTCCAGTCCAAGATCTGCACTGCAGTGAAGAATCATTTGCACTGCCTAGATCCAAAATAACTGTTAATCAATGGTCATCTTACAGGTTTGTAGTTAATTCTACATGTCTAATTTTAATTTTTCTCATTCTAGGCTTTTGGTTACTCCCTTTGCTACCCCATCCCTTAATTTTATTCTTTTGAAGAGTCTGCCTCAAGCTGCCAAGGTGAAAAGAGTGACTGCAGAAGGGAATACTCCTTATTTCAGGTATCTTATCCTCTAGCTGTTAATAGGAGAACCATTTTGATTCAGGATCTAACTTGAGAACACAAAGCTTACTCTATGGCCAAATTATAAATCAGAAGTAGCTATTACTATAATACGTGGATAGACAAAATTTGTATGCCTTAACTGAACAGGGCTAATCGTATTCTTTAGCGGTCCTTAAATAGCATTGCCCTTTTCATTATGTTCTTTTTTAATTATATGAGGAATAAACCTATTAAAATAAGAGTTTATGTTTTCTTTAGGTCCTGATTATATCTTTACTTACAGTATAGTAGAATGCAGAGGAATCAGTAAAAATATACATTACTTTGAATGAGCCTTAGTTTAGATAATATAAACATTTATGTAATTTTAAGTCCAGAGAAGTGGTACCTAACTTTTAGACTACAATTTATTCTTCATTGTTAACACATAATATTTAGAATACAGTAAAATTCTGTGTCTTGCAAAATTTTGAACTGTGTGTGTGTTTTTAATACACCTCATCAGAATTGTTGCTAGCCCTGAAGGGAGACTTCAGATGTATAATAGTATCAACAATTAATACATGTAACAGCAATAGGCATCAGAAAGTTAAAAAAGATTTCAAGATACTATATACCATGAGACAGGGTTGATAAATTACTGCCCAAACTGTCTGTTTTTGTACATAAAGTTTTATTGGAACACACCCATACCTGTTCTTTTATATATTGTCTATGGCTGTTATTATGTCACAACTACAGAGTTGAGTAGTTGCAACAGAGACTATATGGCCCACAAAGCCAAAAATATTTATGTATGGCCCTTTACCAGAAAAAGTTTGCCAACCCCTACCATGGGACATATTCTTCAAAGTCCCTTTCTTAAAAATATGCTTACAAACTCTTCAGTATTTCTTAGCTTATTGATTCCCAAATTATGTTTTATAGAATATTAATATTCCCTAAGTTAGTAAGTTTTGAGGAAAAGATTTATGCTAACAGTAGTTTAAGTTGATTTTGATATAACTTTATTTAAATATAAGATTAAGACTACTAAACTCATTGCTATAGCTTTTATTTTTATGTGATAATCTACCTTTAAGAAAAGGTGTGCCATACCAGAGAGCACCAGGAAGTCGCTTGAGAGATCACCTGATACACGCACGTATGATGTTCCACCTGCGCTTTGATGCATAGGCAGCATTTACAAATTAACTGATGTATTACTGTATATCATCTCTTTGATGATTGCTCATCTTCTTTGTATCCTGTCTTATAATTTCAACACATTTGTGATACTCAATGTTTATTATAAATTAACCATGTTTTGTACCACAAACTCATTGCCCATGGATCTGTTGCTGAAACAAGGAAATCTTAAACAAGAAGTAGAATCTTTTTGTTATCAAATTGTGTCTGAAACAAATGATCAAAAGGTTGGAGTATTACAAAGTGAAGATGAACAGTTGCAGCCTTCAGTTTCTAAAAAATCAGAAAGTGAGCTCTCCAGGGTCAAATTTATATCCAATTCCAACAAAATAGCATTTAGTAAGAAACCAAAAAGAAGAAAATATGATGAAAGTTATTTGTCTTTTGGATTTACTTACTTTGGAAATAGAGATGCACCTCATGCTCAGTGTGTGCTATGTAAGAAAATTTTATCAAATAGCTCCTTGGCCCCTAGTAAGCTTCGAAGACATTTGGAAACTAAACATGCTGCATATAAAGACAAAGACATAAGCTTTTTCAAGCAACATCTTGATTCACCTGAAAATAATAAACCCCCAACGCCTAAAATTGTCAATACAGATAATGAAAGTGCTACCGAGGCATCATACAATGTAAGTTACCACATAGCCCTGAGTGGAGAGGCTCATACAATTGGAGAATTGCTTATCAAACCTTGTGCGAAAGATGTAGTGATGCGGATGTTTGATGAACAGTATAGTAAAAAAATAGATGCAGTACAACTATCAAACAGTACCGTTGCACGTCGAATTAAGGATCTAGCTGCTGACATTGAAGAAGAACTTGTTTGTAGACTGAAAATTTGTGATGGGTTTTCACTGCAGCTAGATGAATCGGCTGATGTTTCAGGACTTGCTGTGCTGCTTGTGTTTGTTCGGTATAGGTTTAATAAGTCCATTGAAGAAGACCTACTATTATGTGAATCTTTGCAAAGTAATGCTACTGGTGAAGAAATATTCAACTGCATCAACAGTTTTATGCAGAAACATGAAATTGAATGGGAAAAATGTGTTGATGTTTGTAGTGATGCTTCTAGGGCAATGGATGGGAAAATTGCCGAGGCTGTCACCTTGATAAAATATGTGGCTCCCGAAAGCACCAGTAGTCACTGCCTATTATATAGACATGCACTAGCAGTTAAAATAATGCCTACATCTCTAAAAAATGTGTTAGATCAGGCAGTACAAATCATCAACTATATTAAAGCTCGACCACATCAATCCAGATTACTAAAAATTTTATGTGAAGAAATGGGTGCCCAACACACAGCACTTCTCCTAAATACAGAGGTGAGGTGGCTTTCTCGAGGTAAAGTTCTTGTAAGGCTTTTTGAGCTTCGACGTGAACTGTTGGTTTTCATGGATTCTGCTTTTCGACTATCTGATTGTTTAACAAATTCATCTTGGCTGCTAAGACTTGCATATCTCGCAGATATTTTTACTAAATTAAATGAGGTTAATTTGTCAATGCAAGGGAAAAATGTGACAGTTTTTACAGTGTTTGATAAATTGTCATCATTGTTAAGAAAATTGGAATTTTGGGCCTCATCTGTAGAAGAAGAAAACTTTGATTGTTTTCCCACACTCAGTGACTTTTTGACTGAAATTAATTCTACAGTTGATAAAGATATTTGTAGTGCCATTGTACAGCACTTAAGGGGTTTGCGCTCTACTCTGTTAAAATATTTTCCTGTAACAAATGACAATAATGCTTGGGTTAGAAATCCTTTTACAGTAACTGTTAAACCAGCCTCATTAGTAGCACGGGACTATGAGAGCTTGATTGATTTAACATCTGATTCTCAAGTAAAACAAAATTTCAGTGAACTTTCACTAAATGATTTTTGGAGTAGCCTAGTTCAAGAGTACCCAAGCATTGCAAGGCGCGCAGTTCGCGTACTTCTTCCTTTTGCTACAATGCACCTGTGTGAAACAGGGTTTTCATATTATGCTGCAACAAAAACAAAATATAGGAAAAGACTTGATGCTGCACCTCATATGCGGATACGACTTAGCAATATTACACCTAATATTAAACGGATATGTGATAAAAAGACACAAAAACACTGTTCTCATTAAAATTGGAGGGTTTTGCATGTCTCTTGATAACCAAATGTAAGATGAAAATAAAAGATGATTTACTTCATCTCTGGTATTTGGGAGTTTAAAATGATTCAAATTTTTTTATACTTAGATTTTAAGAAAGTTAAAGAATCAGAAAATTAAACATTGTGTTGTTATTGATATTTCTTATTTACATTGTAATTTCAAAGTAGTCTGTGGTCATAACTGGGAAATGATTATCCATAAGATAAAGTCCCAATTCCTTAGCATAACATATCTCTTCAGGATCTAATCCTTATCAATCTTTCTAACCATGCCTACCTTGCATCCCTGCAATCCCATGGAACTTCTTGCCATTCCCTAAACTTATTAAACTGTTCATCGTTTTAAGTCTCAAAACGCTATTGTCCCCATCTTGTTTCCTGACAGACTCCTATTTGCTTTCAATACTTTGGCTTAATTTGTCTTAGGTACTTTCATTCTCTCTTTCTATTTTGACCTTATTTCCCACTGTTGTATTTAATTTTTGTGTCTTTCTGAACTGTGAACTCCTTGGTGGTCTCATGATTCCCAGTGTTTTTGAACTGAGCTCTTAGAGGTTCTTGTCTAGCTCTGTGTCTCCATTATCTGACAAAAGGCTTTACTAAACTAAATGCTCGCTCAATAAAGAGAAAACAATGTTTGTGAAAGTGAACCAATAAAAAATGGAATAGGGGTTTCCTGTCATTCATTGGCATGATGGCATGTGTACACAATGCTACCCTTTGTATTTTGGGCTCAGTTATTAGCTAGAATTCATTGTGGCCATTATGCAAAAGTCATTGAGGGAATGTCTTAGTTTTGTGATTAAGCTTCAACTATTGAGGGAGAGGGGAGCCAAGAATGTAGAACATATTCAGATACTGTCTTTCTCAGTTTCTATAAAGATTGTTGCAAATTCCATATACTGTAGTCTAAATTAATGAGACTTTACTCATTACTGTACTTGAAGATGCTTAGACTGGAAATCATTTTTTTTTTTTTGAATACTATAAAAGATTCCCGACTGACTTTTCTGTCTCTGGGCTACTTTTCCCATGTCACATCACACAACACAGGTCACCAACTCTGTTAAATATTGGTTGCTACTGTAGATAGCCATTACTTGATCTCACTCATACCTATCTCCCATTTTGGGGAGTAAGGGTATTCCCTCCATAGGGCAAAATGTGGTAAAATGACTAGATTCTAGTACCTGCGCTCTGCTATTTAATGTAGAACAATCTGAACTTTCTTGAACCTAAGTTATCTCATCTGTAAAATTATAATTATGCCTCCTTTGAATGATTAAATAAGAATGTATATAAAACTCCTAACAGTGGGTAATCAGGAATAAGTGTGCAACATGTATTAGTTACCTGCCATATCCAACCATGTTCCAGCTAGACTCAAATCCATACTTCACATTTATAATCTGAGTTTTTATTTTCTGTGGAGATTCAACAGCCTTTCCAACTGGGGCTAGCCTTGAAAAGAAATAAAGAGAAACTGAAAAACAAAAAAAAGATGAAAAGAGAATCAACAGCCTTTTAGGCCATAGGATCTATTCTGATCTGAGGCAGTAAGATAAGCATTTCTAGCCCAGGTTTTTTCTCTTTTGTCCACTTACTGAGCACCTATTTGTCTGTCAGGCACCTTAGTAGATACTTCGTATGTTATCTATAATCTTTACAACAATCCTATGGGGTTAAATAATCTGGCAATAAGCCCTAGATCACATAATATCTAGCAGAATTTAGTTTAAAATAAGTCCCCAAAACACTACATTTTCCCATAATTGGGAAAACTTTTCTAAGAGCATCAAACAGTGATATAGTAGTAAAGCCTAAAATCTGGACGTGTTTTTCAAATTCCATGTTTACTTCTAAATTCATCCAAAATTAGCTGTCTGCTTCAAAGTATGGCTGCTTATGTTCATATAAAATATGGATTAAGTTACTGTCAAGTAAAATTCTCCAGAAGATACATCATAATTTCTCATAAATGCAGTACTTTTTATATACTAATCCCAGGATTATATCCTAGTTTGAGAAGCATGTGCAATACCATAATGTCCATGTCTGGCTTATACATCAAGTCTGGTAACTGGACTCCTTATGTGATTACTGAGCCTAAGCCCTTGACTAGTTATCTGTCCCAGATGTTTGCCTCTTGAGATTTGAGACCTCTCTTGTTTTCCAAGCTTTTCCCTCTACTCTCTGAGAGTCAAAATTCCTGCATTTAAATCCAAGCCCTTTAACCTGGGACCCTGCTGTCTGCTCCTAGACATTACCCACCTTGATTCTTGATACCAACTGTTTATCTGTTCTATAACCTATCAGGTATGGATACCTTGCATGGCGAGTGAGAATGGACTTTTAGAACCTGAAGGTAGATCTGGTACCTGCTGAATGATAGGCAAGTGTAGTTACAGATGGCAACTTCTAGATTACCCTAACCTATTGTAGTTATCATGACTGAATCCCAAAAGAGAAAATTAAAATTCTTTTCCTTTATGTTTAAACCCTACTTACCCTTCAGAATTGGCTTTCCATTCTATAAATAAAATCAAAGTAAGGAGCACTGCCAGCCTCCCTTTCTTACATACTTCCAAAGTCCTTTGGTTACCATTCTGCCAGTACAACATCCATGAGACTGCAAAACTAGAGGCTCTATCTGGAGCAAGAAGGAAGCCTCAATAATGGAAGAGATATTTGGGGACTAAATTCTCATGGTACCCTCAAGTGACAGCTACCCTTCCTGTTTATGCATGAAACAGTAAAGTTAACGTGTCCAACCCAAAGGACTTCCCCACTTTTAATTCCTATATTGAAAGTTATTGAAATTGAAATTACTTCTTTCTTTTTTATTTTTTTTAAAGTCTTGCTCTGTCACCAAGGCTGAAGTGCAGTGGCGCAGTCATAACTTACTGCAGCCTCGAACTTCTGGGCTCAAGTGATCCTCTCACCTCAGCCTCCTGAGTGTCTGTGACTAAAGGTGCACACCACCAAGCCCAACTAATGTTTCTTATTTTTTGTAGAAACAAGGTCTTGCTATGTTACTCAGGCTGGTCTCCAACTCCTGGCCCCAAGCGATCCTCCCACCTTGGTCTCCCAAAGCACTGGGATTACAGGCATGAGCCACCCTGTCTGGCCTCAATTTTTTTTTTTTTTCTTTTTGAGAGAGAGTCTCTGTAGCCCTGGATAGAGTGCAGTGACATCATCATGCTCACTGCAACCTCAAACTCCTGGGCTCAAGTGATCCTCCTGCCTCAGCCTCCCGAGTAGCTGGGACTACAGGTATGAGCCACCATGTCCAGCCTCAATTTCTTAATGATTATTTCGTACATCAATCCTGCCCTACCACCATACATTCATAGATACACCAATCATAAGCTCTTTGTAGCTATGACTTATTTTGGGTCTTCCATAAAACTTGGCAATATTCTAATCCTATAAAAAATGCGCAGGGAATTAAATTTGTTAGTTTAAAAAGTAACGTATTAAGGTGAAATACACACAAAAAGGTAAAACAAAAAAATAAGGTGAAATACAGTTCATACTATAACATTACAAAAAATTATAATCCTTAGCCTTGCTGAAACAGATAAGGTAGTAACTAGTTTGCCTTTCATATACTTCAAAAGTAGTATTTCTTTAATTAATTCCCCTGTTGCCTTAAAAATGCAATTTTATTGCCCAAAGTGTAATTCACCTGCATTTCTTGAAAGAATCCATCAGCTGTACACATATACTTTTATTTTTTAAAGTTGATATAACTAACTGCACTGTTAATTAGTACAATGGAAAGAATTCTGAAGTGAGTGTCAAGAGACTTGTGTTCTGCAACTAATTAATTGCCTTGAGTTCATCCCCCTCTCTAGACCTTAGTATCTTCATTTATTAAGCTTAAAGAGGTTGAATTAGAATGAGTTCTAAAGTATCTATCAGATAATATCTAAATTTAAAGCTTGATTAGGGTGATAATAAGATATGCTCAGTCATTTGAAATATGTGTTTTTTCCCTTAGAAGCCAAGCTTTTTCAATGAGCGTTTACCATAATACTTTTCACCAACCAAACGATAAAATGTATAAGTTGCTCCATTGTAGATACTTATTGGATGGAGGGAATGAAGTTTTGTGTTTTTGTTTTTGTTTCTGTTTTTTGGAAAGATGTACTTTGAAATTTAGAAAACATTGGAAGGGAAATGAAAATGTTTAGTTATGACTATATTGAATCCATATAGATTAAATGGAAACTAAAGTGTGAAGCAGACTGCAGAGAAAATTGTTGGCTATCTCCCCAGCATCTATTCTCCTCTCCCAAATCATATCCTGATTTGGTATCTATTCTTTTCCTACATAACTCATGACTTAAGCAGAAGCTGACCCCACTCCAGCTTTGAGAGTGGTGAACCTGTTTTGTCTAACAGAGTAGCTTTCAAACTTTTTTTGACCCTAATCCACAAAAAGAAACAGATTTTACATTGTGATCCACATACATGTGTGTGTTCACCAAAGTTGAACACATAAAACATAGTAACAGCCGGGCGCGGTGGCTCACGCCTGTAATCCTAGCACTCTGGGAGGCCGAGGTGGGCGGATCGTTCTGAGCTCAGGAGTTCGAGACCAGCCTGAGCAAGAGCGAGACCCCATCTCTACCAAAAAATAGAAAGAAATTAA
>CAUYSK010108210.1:0-11239 GCA_963575035.1 Avahi laniger
CTTAGGGGCATGAAGTCCTGTTATAATAGCAGTTTATTTCAGAGGTAATGAACCACTGGTGTGGTGGGGGTTTTTCATGAGGATGGAGAAGAGAGGTGCACTTAGAAATACTGTGGGGGTAAAATTGACCACAATTGGGGAGACAATGAGAAATGTCAGAGCTGAGGTCAAGATTTTAAGCCTAAATTATGACATTGGCATTGATATTTAAGAAGGTTATAGCATCACAGCCAAAAATGGGACAAGGAGGTTGTGTGTGTGTGTGTGCGTGTGTGTGTGTGTGTGTGTGTGTGAGAGAGAGAGAGAGAGAGAGAGAGAGAGAGAGAGAGTAAGCAGGGTGATGTAGTGGCCTCATTTTTATGTATTGAATTCATCTAAATTTGGGGAAAGATGAGAAAATCAGTGAGGACGTCACACTATGTTGGGATAGGGCAGCATGAAACTATGAGTGAGAAGGGTGTCTCAGTATGGGGGAAGAGGGAAAAATATTTAACATTGTAGGATCTTCCCTGCAGCGCCAGTAAGACACAGCATGGAATTCTGCTTAGAGCAGAATTTGAAGTCTGAGTTTGTATTTGGTGGGGAAAAGTACCATGATTGCTTAGCAATGCTTAATGTGGTGTGGGAGGAAGCAATATCATATATTTTCTAGTCTTAATTTGTAAGTTGGCATGTTCTTGTTTTTTTTTGCTTCTTTTGATTCCTACCAACTAAAACATAGGGACCCAGAGTGTTTTATATACTCCTCTTAGCTGAGTATGAAGATACATGACTCACATATTGAAGTTCCATTTGCAGGCAGGGCTCATCTGAGGCAGGCAAGATGATGGTCATAAGAATAGCTCTTTGAGGCAAAAGTTTAAGGCATTCTACAAGACTGAGATAACTAAATGTTTGATCATAAACTGCTCTTCATCTGTGCCTTATGTATACATGGTGTTGGAGACGATACTAAAAATGAAGCTCATGTCTCCTCTCATCCATGAACTGGTTATCAGTAATGAACTTTGGTTTGGAAAACACCTTTGAAAAAAAATCATTGTGACTGACTCTATTTTGACCAGAATTTAATTTCAGTGTAATTTCTAAAATCATTAGAATCATCACTGTGAACCCAACCACATCTAATATAATTTAACCTTTTCTTTCCCTTCCCTTCCCTGCTTTCATTATCTTCATATCTGTAATATTAGTGAGATCTTTGCATGCATTTTACTAAGTTGGGTGGCTTCTGATTAGATGTCTTACATTATATGCCACTTGCCACCCCCTTTATATTCTTTTTATTATCAAACTCCTATAATATAAAATAAGTCATGGCATGAGAAATAGAATAAGCTAATATAGGCCATTTGGATAGGTAACCTTTCTAAAAAACATATGGGAATCCCACCACAACCTACATCTTTCAAGATAGAACTAACTGTTAATTCAAAGATTATAATGTTGTTAGTATTATGGTCTGTTTTGATTGTTTAAAGGAGCTTCCCATATTACTCAATACTTTGCCTTAAGCAAAACTTTTAAAGATGTTTTAGTATACATAATTTAATTTAAATAATAATGAAATAGTTTAAGACTGGTTTAATATTATAGTTAAATGATTGGAAGGAGAGGTAAAACAACTGCCTTTTTTCATTCATATCTTAATTTGAATGTGAACTCAATTAACATTGGAAACATATTGGACATCTGGCCTTTCAGACATGGAGTGGAAATAAATTTTTCTCAGATAAATACGTAATCAATGGCTTAACTTAAAAAAAAAGTACAATGGATCAAGTTGATAAACTAAATGCATGTGTCTTCCTTTACACTCCAATTTTATTGAAATGACTGAGAGATATCCATAGGTCTATAAAATAATTTACCTTTCAATATATTCTAAATTATGATGGAAAAGAAGAAAAGATAAAATCATTTGGTATAATCAAAGATTTGATGAATTGCCTAGAAGACAGAAAGCAGCAGAGAACAGATCGCTAGAGAAAAAAAGAATTGTAATGTAAAAATGCACCTCAATCCAGCTTGGATATTGAGCCTGAGAAGGAAGCAGAGTAGAGCTTGAATTAGCTCTGGAGCCTTCTCAGCAGAATGGAGGAAGATAGAAGGAAATGAAGTTTCTTAGGAGGACATAACAATATTTAGCACTTCTTGAGTATTCACTGTATTCCACGAACTGTTCTATAAAATTTACACATATAAACTTACTGATTCCATCCAACAACTCAATCAGAAAGGTTACTATCAGTACCTCCATTTACAAATAAGGAAACTAAGGCTCAGAGAGGTATAAATTCTTGACAGAGGTCACAGAGCTAGTCAGGTGAGATTTGCCTGGTGGCTCTCCAGCCTCGCTCTAATCACAATTCTGCCTCTCAACATGTTGTCATGCTGCATTCCCAGATGAAGATATCCATGTTTAAGCAATTAGGAGTCCTAGCTCATTTGCTTTCTAATATCCACTGGTATCTTTCCCTATTGGTGAAGGTAGATAGAACTGGTTTCTGTTGCATTTTACTTTTAATTGCATTTACTATATAAGAAAAACATTCAAATAAATGGACTAAAATGACAACTCAATAATTTAGAGTAAGAAGTGAGCCTGAACAAAATAATCAATCAGAAAGAAGAAATTAATTGGGCAGGAATTAATGAAATAAAAGCACACAATCATAGACTTGATTGATAAAAGCAAAAGATGATTCTCAGAAGAAACCATATGAAATAAACAAGAGGTATGACAAAAAATGAGCAACTACCTATACATCAGGAAGAAGTAAGAAAACATAATTCTTGCTATGGTACAGATTTAAAAAAGATATAAAAAAAGTACTTTACATGGCTATATAGCAAGTCATTATACAATCTATGCATATTATTCGTTTTATAGAAAATGTATATGGTTAAAACTGACTTAAGAAGAGGTAGAAAAACTGAATATATAAATAAACAGAAAAAAATGTAAAAGGTAGTCAATGATCTACACTTAAAACTGTATTAGGCGCAAATAGTTAGAGCTAATTTTGACAAACTCATCAAAGAGAAGGCATCTTTAAGTAATATTGTTTCAGAATATTGAAAAGACAGCATCTCAACTCATTCATAAATCTAGCATGTCTCTGTCACTAAAGCCATCAAGAATAATAAAAAAGAAAACCATTATTTTATTCATGAATAAAAGAAAACACTAAATGAAATGTAATTCAATCAAATTCAGCAACGTCTTTAAAGGCTAACACATCATGCTGAAGTAAGTTTTACTGAGTATTTATATAATGAATAAAATGCTCAGTAAACACTGACCAGAAATGCAAGAATGATGTAACATTAGAAAATCCATGAGTTCACATTATTAAATTAAATATTTAAATTAAAAATTAAATATTTAAATTAAGATTTAAATGTCATTCTCACAGAAGCCAAAAATTATTTGGTAAAATTTAATACTCTTTTCTGACCATAACTCTTAACAAAATAGAAATGAAAGGAAATCTTCATAATTAATAAAATGTATATCAGTCAGGACTCTGCCATGGAAATTACATGATATTCTAGGTATTTCAAGCAGGAATTTAATAAAAGAAATTGGTTACTTTCAAAATTGAAGTAGGCACTTTGCTCAGCCCAATAGATATTTCAGAAACTCATCAGTTGGCAGGGCAAGAGAAGTGAAGGCTATGGAAAGTCTACCGTCAGATTTCAGGTTTTCCAGAGTTTTCAGGAAATTAGAAAGTTGCTACTAATACCCTGGTTAGAAGCTGCGGGAAACCGCAGCTGCTAGTAACAGCTGGCTGCTGTGCTGAGTTGGTTGACTCATGAAGGAATGCCAGGGATTGCTGCAAAACCTCACATCTGCAAAAGCGGAAGCATCTGCCCACTTCTTTTTTACTCCTGCCTACAAGACTGCACACAAGTGTGTCTCGCTTGTGGAATATACAACAGAAACTTGAGGGCAAAGGATTTTAGAAAATATTGTTCCCAGGCTTTCAGCCCATGTAGTACGGGGATAGCATCGAATGGAGCTGGAACTGTATTAGTATATACGGAAATCTGGCACAGTGAGGATCTGCAAACTAGAGGAATCTTTATAATCAGTGATGAAATACCTTATTTTTCAAAAATAAATTTTATTGTGTATATTTGAGGTTTACAACATGATGTTATGGGATACAAATGAACACACAGATACATATAGATAGTACAATGGTTACTGCAGTGAAACACATTAACATATCTATCATCTCATATAGTTGCTTTTTTTTTTTTTTTTTTTTGAGACAGAGTCTCACTCTGTTGCCCAGGCTAGAGTGCTGTGGCGTCATCCTAGCTCACAGCAACCTCACACTCCTGGGCTCAAACTATCCTCTTGCCTCAGTCTCCCGAGTAGCTGGAACTACAGGCACACGTCACCACGCCCAGCTAATTTTTTCATTTTTAGTAGAGATGGGGCTCTCACTCTTGCTTGGGCTGTTCTTGAACTCCTTAGCTCAAACTATCCTCCCACCTCGGCCTCCCAGAGTGCTAGGATTACAGGCGTGAGCCACTATGCCTGGCTCATAGTTACATTTTTGTCACAAGAATAGCTAAAATATACCTACTTAACAAAAATCCCTAATACAATACAACTTTATTAAGTTTAGTCTTCATGTTGTACATTATATCTCTAGACTTATTCATTTTTCATATCTGCTATTTTGTTTATATCCTTTGACAAACGTCTCCCCATTTTCTCTCTCTTCCCCTCCTGTAGTAACCAGCATTTCATTCTCTCTTTATATATATATTTGAGCCTTTTAAAAATATTCCACATGTAAGTGAAATTATGCAATATTTTTCTGTGGCTGGCTTATTTCACTTAACATATTCTCCTTCATCTTCCTCCATGTTGTGGCAAATGGCAGTATCTCCTTTTTTAATGGTAAATAATATTTCAGTGTGTGTGTGTGTGTGTACGTGTGTGTATGTTCTGTTGACTCTTGAATGGGGTCAGGTGAGGGGTGCTGACCCCCACATAGTTGAAAATGTGTATATAACTTTTGACTCCCCCAAAACTTAACTATTAATAGCCTATTGTTGACTGGAAGCCTTACTGATAACATAAACAGTTGATTAACACATAGTTTGCATATGTGTTATAAGCTATATTATTACAAGGAAGTAAGCTAGAAAAAAATGTTACTATGAAAATCATAAGGAAGAGAAAATATATTTACTATTCATTAAGAAGAAGTGGATCATCATAAAGGCTTCATTCTTATTGTCTTCATGTTGAGTAGGCTGGAGAGGAAGCGGAAGGTGAGGGGTTGGTCTTGCTGTCCTGGGGTGGCAGAGGCTGAAGAGGTGGAGTAGGTGGAAGGGGCGGCAGGTGAGGCCGGCACAGTCAGTGCACCTTTATTGCAATACCTTGTAATTTCCTTTTGACTTCTTGCTTTTTCATGTCTCTAAAAATATTTCTCTGTTATACCAATACTTCTTCCATTATTTGCTTTTGTTTCAGTTTCCACATCATGGAAGGGTCTATGTTGTAAAAGAAGTCAAAAGCAGCATTAAATAATTGGAGACCTTCTGCCAGGCATCTAATGTCAATTTGCTTTCTGGTACTGCTTCCTCTACATTGTCTTCCTCATCGTCCGGCGCTGGTTCTGAAGCACTCATCTCCATCGAGTCATCTTCTGTCAATTCCTCCGCTGTGATTTCTATTAACTCTTTAATTTCATAGCCCCCCCATCTCTTTTTTTTTCTTTTTTTGCCATATCCACAATCTCTTTCATGATTTCCTTGATTAGCTCTGACATAAATCCTGTGAAGTTATGCACGACATCTGGACACAGTTTTCTCCATCAGGAATTTATTATTTTGGGCTTGATAGCTTTCACAGATTTTTCTCTAACAACAATGGCATCTTCAATGGTATAATCCTTCCAGACTTTCACGATGTTCTCTCTATCGGGGTTCTCTTCCATAGCACTGACAATCCTTTCCACAGAGTACCTTGTGTAATGAGACTCAAAGGTCCTTGTGGCCTCCTGATCTAGGGAATGAATTAGAGATGTTGTGTTTGGGGGCAAGTAGACCACTTCGGTGCCTTTGATGTTGAATTCATGGGGTTCTTGGTGGCCAGAGACATTGTCCAATATCAAAAGAACTTTAAAAGGTATACCGGCAAGGTACTTCCTGACTTCAGGGACAATGGAACCAATTTAGGAAAAGTGTTTACTTTGTCCAGGTCATCTTATTGTACAACCAAAATACTGGTAGCTAGTGTTAATCTTTTCCCTTCAAGTCTCAGGCGTTAGAAGCTTTATAGAGAAAGACAATCCTGGTCATGAACCTGACTGTATTTGCATAAAACAGTAGTGTTAGCCTATCCCTTTCTGCCTTAAATCCTGGTGCTCGCTTCCCTTCCTTACCAACAAATGTCCTTTGTGGCATTTTTTTATTTTCTAGAAAAGGGCACTTTCATCTACATTAAAAACCTGTTCAGGCAGATATCTTTTCTCCTCAGTAATTTTCTTAATGTAGTCCCATCTATTTATTTTTGTTTCTGTAGTCTGAGCTTTTGGTGTGACAGACAAAAAAATCATTGCCAAAGACAATGTCGAAGAGCTTTTCTCCTATGTTCTTCTCCAGAGGTTTTATGATTTCAGGTCTTACATTTAGGTCTTTTATCAATTTTTAGTCAACTTTTGTGTATGGTGTAAGATAAAGGTTCAATTTCTTTTTCTTACATGTGGAAATTCAGTTTCCAAGCATCATTTATTGAAGAGACTGTATTTTCTCTGTCCTGTCTCAATGAAGAAATATTAAAAATATGCCTATTAAAGTTAGCAACAAAAGGAAGATGTTCAGTGACCTTGCTGTCTTTCAAAATTAAATTTCTGGGAAATAAAAATAGGGAAAAGCATTAGAGGTGTTGTACTTTTAATATAACACCTATTGTATTAAGTGTTATAATAATTAATTATATTAATTCATTTATTATGTGCAATATGTAGCATGTAATATATAATTAATTAATATAATTAGCAAAAGTAGCAATAAAGTAGTCATACTTTATGGGCAATGGAAGAGGTCATCTGAAAAATACAAAAATTAATGGTCAAATATTTTAAGAATTACTTCTAATTGATAAAAAAAAGATCAAAACCCAAATAAGCAAATAAATATAAGATATAAATTAATAATTTATAGAAGAAATAAAATGATGAATTAGGGAGTTAAAAATTTAAATAAAAATGTGACATTGATCTTTGCCCTTAAGATTTACAAATATTAAATATGTTGATATTTACCCAGGATTTATTATATATATGTAGGGAAACACATATTCATATACATTGTGATAGTTTTATAAATAAGCATGGTCTTTTCAAGAGAAATTTGACTGTGTCTATCAAAATATATGTATGTAGTCAGTAATTCTCCCAGGTATAACCTATAGGAAATTCACTCATGCAAACATATGCACGTAAATGGATAATTGAAGCAGTGTTTTTAAGCACAACAAATGGAAACTCTCTAAGTTTCTATTGGTAAGGTAATGTTTAAGTTAATAGTGACTTATATACATTTTAAATATTATTCAATCACTCAAAAGAAAGAGCTGCATATTCATGAACTAACTTGGAAAGACTCCAAGTTATCTATTATTAAGTGAAAGTGGTAAGATGCAGAGCAGCCCGTAGAATATGATTTCCTTTATGTTAAAAAGCATTGATGTGTCTATTTGTCCATACATTAGGCAAATGATTTGAAAAAAAGGTGTTAAATGAAGTATTTTAAATTGTTAAAATTGATTACTTCTGGGAAGGAAAGTGAATGAGATAGAAAAGAGGGTATATATAAGGAGGAATAAAATGAGACTTGCATTTCTCACTCTTTCTATTATTGATTTGTTTGAAATTTCATGAACGAGAATGTAATACTCATGGAATTCTTAAAAATAGGAAAAGTCAAATTCTCAGGTTTTCTCCACTCTTGTTTTTGTTCTGTCTATGGCTTTTTAAAGCCTTTTATTTTTATTTTATAAAAATAATATGTGCTTAAAGTATATAATGTCATATACATTACAAAATAATTATGACAGCCAAGCTAATTAACATATTCATCACCTTACATAATTATCTTTTGTATCTGTGTGTGCTGAGAACACTCAATATATACAAAGTTTTAGTTACATAAAATGAATAAATTCTACAGATCTAATGTATAACATGATGACTACAGTTGATAATACTATTTTACATGCCTAAGTTTAAGTGACAGTGGCCTAGTCCATACTGCCAAAACCTGGAGCATAAAAGCCAGGGGAAGATGGCTTTTTCTCTCTCTGCTGCAACCACCCCTGCTTACCTGGATCTGTCTTGTGATTTTTATGCTCAAGTCCAGAAATTTCGGTCTGACATTCTATGCAGACTCTTCTCATTGGAATTTGGGGTTCAGTTCCCCACTCTCTCTAGGATTTTTGTTGAGATAGAGTAATGTTGTATAGTAATGTCTATGCTTCTATTTGCAATACAACATAATAATCAGTCTTTTAAAATTGACCTGACACTTTCATAGAATCTCCTTATAGACAGAGAAGCTGAGTCTTAGACAGCTTGACTGACGAGTGCATATGGCCTTGTATGGCCTGTGTGACAAGCTGGAGCCTCTGTTTTCTCATCTTTGAAATGAATAATTTGTAATTGATGATGCACATGATCAACTTTACCATTTCATGGTACTTAATCATAGATAAAAATCTGTTGCTTTCAATGACACACATACCCTAGATATAGGTAGATACATTTTGCTGTTTATTTTTTACCACGTATTTTTAATGACATACCAATTGTAGTCAGAGCTTGTGCTGGATTATGGCAACATAAGACCCCAACTAAGCCAGCCTCTGAAGCCTCAAGACAGAACTTAATATTTTCTCTGATAAAACATGAATAAACATACACAGACACATGAAACTGTTTAATAGACCAAACCAAAATGCTTTGTATTTGATTGTGTTATAAAATGATTTCATATTAATATTTCATGACATTTTAATATGTAATTATGAAAACATGTTTGCACATAAAAGACCAATAAAATTAGTGAAATCTCAATTATGTATCCTTGAATATCACTTTCATTCTAGTTCAGAAATTAAAATACATTTCTTGTGGGTTTTGGAGAGCAAAATCAATGATTACATCCTCGAATGATGAACTATGCATTAACTGAGTGAACATCTTAGCATCTTAGATACAGAATGTGGACAAGCTAAATACATGGGAAACAAGGAAGGGATATACCAAGAGAAGAAAGATAACTGGTAAAAGGAGTGAATACTGTAGTATACAAGCCCCTAAAGATGTATTTTTTTTCCATTAACATTATTGTCATCTCCCTTGAAAAACAGGATTTATACTAGATCATAAGATTTTTCAGGACAAATACCGAAATTTATTTACATTTCAACTCCTAGCTTCTACTGTACCATGGTGCTTAACAATGGCAATCCAATTTTGGTTGGTTTGGAAGTCCTTTACCAGACCAAGTCAAACTAAATATGCTATGACTTCACCAATTTCGGAATGAAGCCATAGAAAACAGTATTTTTTTTTATTATTTCTATCAGGTTGATAAACATTTATATTATCTAGCCATATAAGTTGTTCACAAATTTAATCCTCAGTTCCAACTATGGGATTGGGTTTTGGTGTGTGCGTGTGTGTGTGTGTGTGTGTGTGTGTGTGTATATGTATTTGCATGCTGATAATTCTAAAACATACATGGAAAACTAGAAAAAAAATACATGGAGGTTTTTAAGAAGAAGAATGAGGAGTGACATTTATATTGCCAGATTCTAAAGTAGATAATAAAGCTAAAATAATTGAGAATTGCACTAGATCCAAATAGATGAAAAATTTTAAATAAACATAATTGAAAGCCAAGAAAGAGACCTAATACATAATAAGCATGTTGCATTAAAAGTGGCAAAAGATGAAATAGTTGGTTAATGAGTGCTAAAATATTTAGTAAAGTATTTTAAAAGTTATTAAAAATAAACTTCAGAAGAATTAAACTGCTAAGTATAAGACATTAATTTAAAGAAACTAGGTAAGTACCTTTATGATGCTAGACTATCAAAAGGCTTTTTAACATGAGATCAAAAGGAGAAACCATAACTAAAAGAGACAAAAATTTGACTTCTTAAAGGACTTAAAAGTTTTCTTTAAAAAAGAAACAACATAAACATTGAAACAAGACAACTAGCAAACTGAAAAATGTACTTATAAGATAATTATTATCTTTAGTAAAATAATAGTTATTTCTTATTAATCTAAGCAAACCAACCAATAAACAAACATAAAACCACTCAGTAGATATTAGGAAAAGGACATGAACAGTAAAATCATAAAGAATTAAAAATAGCCAATAAATATTAAAAACTGTTTTTTTCCTGTTGATTATTAAAGGTGAAATAAAACCACACAGCAAATGATTTATTTACTTATTAATATTTTGAATTATCCTAAGAAGTATCAAGGTGTTAACAGGAATGTTTCAACATAAAAAATAAATATAAAATGCTGAAAATTTTGACAAATGCAAATGAAAACAACAGCAATGGCAACAAAACAAACAAGAATAGAAGGTGAAGTCAGAGATAAGACTATTATCTGTATTAGTCCAGGTTCTGCAGAGTTACAGGAACAATAGGAAATATATATACATATGTTCTACAGAGACATAGGAAGATATATTTATATATATATACAAAGAGATTTACTATAAGAAATTGGATCACATGATTATAAGAAGCTCAAGATCTGCAGTTGGCAAACTGGAGCCCCAGGTAAGCCAACGGTATAATTCCAATCTGAGTCTGAAGTCCTGAGGAGCAGGAAAGCTGATACTGTAAGTTCCAGTTTGAGTTCAAGTCCAAAGGCAGGAGAAGACCAGTGTTCAAGCTAAAGCTAGTCAGGCAAGAGAAAGAATTCTTTCTTTTTTTCTATCTGATAAAGGGTTGATAACTGGAATCTATATAGAAATCAGGAATATCAGCAAGAAAAAAATCAAACAACCCTATTGAAAAGTGGGCAAAGGACATGAACAGAAACTTTTCAAAAGAAGATAGACTAATGGCCAACAAACATATGAAAAAATGCTCAACATCTCTAATCATCAGGGAAATGCAAATCAAAACCACAATGAGATATCACTTAACTCCAGTGAGAATGGCCTTTATCAAACA
>CAUYSK010108216.1:0-18019 GCA_963575035.1 Avahi laniger
GCGGTGGCTCACGCCTGTAATCCTAGCACTCTGGGAGGCCGAGGCGGGCAGATTGTTTGAGCTCAGGAGTTCGAAACCAGCCTGAGCAAGAGCGAGACCCCGTCTCTACTAAAAATAGAAATAACTTAATTAGACAACTAAAAATATATAGAAAAAATTAGCTGGGCATGGTGGTGCATGCCTATAGTCCCAGCTGCTCAGGAGGCTGAGGCAGAAGGATCGCTTGAGCCCAGGAGTTTGAGGTTGCTGTGAGCTAGGCTGACGCCACGGCACTCTAGCCCAGGCGACAGAGTGAGACTCTGTCTCAAAAAAAAAAAAAAAAAAAGAAGAATACTGATTCTGACAAGTCCTCAAAAAATTAATGTGTACGCATAATGAAAATCTTTACTGTATATGTGAATATACTTAATCCAAAATACCTCACACAGGTTTGGTGAAGGGTAGTTTACTTAAAGGTGGAACTGAAGGATTACTTTTAGGAAAACTGCAAGGTTGATGGTAAGCAGAGTAGCCATAATTCAAAGTGCAATGAAAGCCTTAGTGTTCTCTTGGACTGTTGAGGCTTACTGACTAACAATGTGATGGTATGAAATTGCATTCAACATTCCCTTGACCTTGAATCATCCACTGTGGAATGAGGATTGAAAACAGAGCCGGTGGTCCCACACCAGAAAAGTCTTAACACCCGTGATTTCAACCGCAGAACCTTCCTGCCTACAAGTCTGATCCATATCCCTCTCTTTTTGAACATTATGAAATTCAGAACTAAGTCTCATTACCATTTGAGCAATGTGTCCCTGCTCTAAAATGGCACCACAAATGAATAGAAATTAGACTATAATTCTTTTTCTTGCTCCTTCAGGTGAATCAGTTTAGACAGCTGTATTCCAAAGTCATCAATGATAAACATGATGATGTCATGGCCAAGTTTGGCGCTATTCTGGCCCAGGGCATACTGGATGCAGGTAAATATTTTTAAGTCTTCCAGATTTATTTATTTATTACAACTAAATCTAATGAAATAACTATCTACTCTGATTATATGACAGTGGAAATTGAGTCTGAGGCAAACTATTCCTGGAGAAAATTTGGAGCCTGCAATTCATACTGATAATTTTTAACAGAGTCATTAAGAGTACAAACTGTTAGAGTTTGAATCCTAGTCCCTTTACAGTGCTAGCTATATAACCTTGAGAATGTACTTTCCCTCTCTGTTTTTGCTTTCTTACCTTGTAAAGTCTACCTCGTAGTGCTGGGAGGGTTAAAAATACATGTAAAGCAATTAGAGCAGTGCCTGTCACTTAGTAAAGTGCTCAACAAGTGTCGGCTGATTTTTTTTCCCTTAATTTTCTTAGTATATGTAAGTTTTAAACAAGTTAACATTGAAAAATTTTGAGGAAAACGTGTTTTAAACAAATTCTAGCAACCAAATCACTCTAAAATAAGATTCATGGAATATTTACCTAATAAATGTATGGCATACTATGCTATCTGGCTCCAGAATTCACCACTATACCATGGTCTATTTCAAAAGATAGAGTGGTGTTCCTCAGCCTTGGGGTTCATTAGACATATTCCTTAACTTTATTACTGGTGACATCTCCATAAAGTAAAAGGAAAAGAGCATAGACGTACTTCATTGTTCAAGAACATTAATTACTCTTTCTCTTATTATACTCTATCCGTGTGGAGTATAATCCCTGTTTTTTGTTTTCTTGTTTTTTTTTTTGTTTTATTTTTTTTATTTTTTGCTAATTTGAAAAGTGAGGAATAACATCTCAAGGTTTTTAGGTTTTTGTAGCAGTCCTCTTATTAGGGGAGCATTTAAAAAATATTTATTAGCCATCTCTATTTCTTCTAATAAAAACATTCTGTTAGCTGTGTTTGTTGCAGTCATTCTTTTCCTCCTCAGTCAACTAGGAATGTGTATATATTGGTACTGAATGAGATCAGGAAAAGAAACTGCAGTTATTTAATACCTGTCTTAAATTTTTAGTGTTAATCTTTTTAGATTTTCTACATGCTAAGAATGTTTTAATTGTCTCACAGTTTTTAAAGTCCTTTTTATTTATTTATGTACTAATTCTATTCTTTTTTCTAAATTATTTAATTTTGCTCTTTATTATTTGCTTTTTCTTAGAACTTTGCTCTTTTCTAAATTTTTGAGGCAAATGTTCTTCTATTTTAATCTGTCTAATAGGGTTGGTTTGGTTTTTGGGTTTTTTTTTAATTTTCTAAGAAGTTGAGAGTTTTCTGCTTGAACTTTTAGTGTTGAGGTACAGTTTATTTTCTCTTTCTTTTTAATTAAAAAACATTTCCTTATAGCTATATATAGATAAGGAAAATACTCTGTGAATGTTTTGGATAAAGTAAGCCATTTCTATTCTAGATGGTATTGATTCCCTCCCATGTACAAACAATACAGACATTGACATCCCATAGTTTCTCCCTCCTCATTCTTTACTACCTTCCAATATTTTTATATTATGTTTACATTTTCATGGTTTGTGATATTTACATTGCCTTCAGAAATCACAATTCTCACAGTTGAATGCTCTTAGTTTCATATTTAAATGGATTCAGTGCTCACCATCATTTCTTTTACTGTGGCTTTTCCATTATTAGGTTATCTATACTAAGTCTAGACATTTAATTGGCTGGGTTTTATGAATAATTAAGTTTTTTAAATTAATTTTTTTTAATTTTTAGATTTACAGAAAAAATTGGGCAAAAAGTACAGTGTTCCCATATGTCCCTTATCCCCTTCCAATTTCCCCTGTTATTAGTGTCTTGTATTAGTGTGGTATATTCACTACAATTGATGAGCCAATATCGATACATTGTTATTAACCTAAGTCCCTAGTTTACATTAGGATTCATTCTCTGTGTTGTACATTCTCTGGATTTTGACAAATCTTTAATGACGTGTTTCCACCATGCAGTATCATACAGAATAGTTTTGCTGCCCCAAACATTCTCTGTGTTCCACCTATTCACCCCTCCTTACCCTCCCTATAAGCCCCTGGTAACCACTGATCTTTTTACTGTCTACATAATTTTATGTTATTTATTTTATTAAAGTATAATTGACAAATAGAAATTATATATACTTACAGTATACATGGTGTTTTGATGTATATACACATTGTAAAATGGTTAAGTCAAGCTAATTTACACACCCATCACCTCACATACTTAGCATTTTTTGTTGTGAGAATATTTAAAATCTACTCTCTTAGCAGTTTTCAAGTATACTGTACATTATTATTAACTATAGTCACCATACTGTACAACAGATCTCCTGAACTTACACAGCCTAACTGAACCATGGTCCCCTCTCAGTAAAGTTAGTGGTAGTAGAGAAAAATCTGGAGAGGACAACTTCAAAAGAAGGAATGAAGTTGAAATTTATGAGAACTCACTCAGTGATTTGGACTCTTCTGGGAGAAAAGCTGAAGATTAAGAAGATTTATTATTGAAGTCTGTTAAACTATAAACGCATAAACTCTCCCTGCTTTATTAAATTTCGGAATGTTAGAACAAAAGACTAGTCTAGTTTCTAAGTCTAAAGAAGGTAAGTTTCATTGGAATAAAAGAAAATTCAACTTCAAAACTTAGATCTAATAGCACATTCTCTAGGCAGCCTTTCCTTCTCTTCTACCTACCCAGCCTCACCCTGGATTAGGTACCTTGCTTAGCTGTATGTTCCTACTGGCACCCAGGTTTACAGCTATCATAATACGTTATGTCTTATTTTAATTATCTAATAATCTGTCATCTTCACTAGACTAAAGTCTCTTTGGGATCTTTTCCAGTATTTTATTCATAATTCTCAATATATAGTAAGCATTCAGTGATTGTGGGGGTTAGAGTAGGAAAGAGTATAAGCAGACAATAAATGTACATAACTCCTGTGGGAAAAACAAAGTATACCTGACCTTTTTTTTTTTTTTTTTTAGATAAAAATCTTAAATGAAGTATCTATAGTGGAGTCTTAAGAAAATCTAGATTATTTGGTTGAACAGTAGAAACCCGATTCTTGCAAAAATTAAAATGCTGTTTGGTTTAATAAAGTCAAGTCTGAATTTACTTTTGACAACCAAGCAAAATGTGGTCACCTATAAAATATTGAGATCAAGAGAAGTGAAATGTGAGCAACTAGAATCCAGCATTGTAATTCAAATTAGGATCCTGATTAGGCACAGACAAGCTCCATTGTTATAAGCTATATTATATAAACTAACAGATTTGCATTTCAAAGTTCTGTGTTACAGCACTAACACTATTACTATGGACCAGAGATTGTAACACACCTGCCCTTGAGCCAAATCTGACAAAGATGTGTGTTTTATTTTACCTGCTAACAAAATTTGCAAGATTTTGGACAAAATCCAGATAGAGTCTACTTTTAAAAACAAAATGATCTAGTGACCTTGGACCTACACCTCTAGTAACATGTTCCCATTAAATAAAACATATACTTGCCAGTTTACTTCAATTCCCCACTTCTCCCAGTCCACTTTTTCTCATTTGTTTACCTATCTCATTCCAAAAGACATTTGATTTTGCAACCCCCTAATAGCCTCCTAGAATCTCAACCTTACAAGGGCTCAGTAAAGATCCAGCTGTCTAACTCTGATAGCTCGGACCTTAGCTCTGGTTCACTGGCTTTCAAACTGTGCTTCTCTGTACTCTCTAGAGGAATAGTCTAGGCGATGTGACAAAAGGTCAGGTTCCAAGGCATAATACCCTCCCAACACTTCAAACTTCTGATTAGACAGAATCAGCTCTGATTTTGTTGTTTTACATATTGTGGTTCCTCAAAAATTTTTCAACTGAATCAAGAATTGAAGGTTAAAAGTTTTCTTTTGTTAGTGCTAGTGCTCTAGTTCAAGTACTAAAGTTTATACCTTTATGTTGCCAATGGAAAAAAAGACCCTTAGACGTAAAGTGAGCCAGGCGTGGTGGGACACACCTGTAGTCCCAGCTATTCAGTAGGGTGAGGCAGGAAGATCACTTTAGGCCAGGAATTCAAAATCACAACATAGCAAAACTCTATCTCCAAAAAATAAAAAAATAAGTAAAATGATTTGTCTCTGGTCATAAGGCTAGTTAATGTCAGAGCTGCCTCCTACCAATTTAAGTGATTTAGTAATTCATAGAGTAATGCTTCCTACTTTACTTGGATTTTTATGTAGTTGCACATAAATCTTCATAACTGATAATGAATATTTCTCATAATTCTAATAGTTTTTATGCTGCTTAACACCTAAAAGAGCAAGAGTCAGAACATATTCTTTACTGTTATTTATTTATTTAGGCAGAGTCTTGCTCTGTTGCCTAGGCTAGAGTGCAATGGCATCATCATAGCTCACTGCAATTTCAAATTCCTGGGCTTAAGTGATCCTCTTGCCTCAGCCTCCGAAGTAGCTGGGACTACACATGCGTACCACCATGCCCAGCTAATTTTTTTAATTTTTTGTAGAGATGGAGTCTTGCTATGTTGCTGAGGTGGGCCTTGAACTCTTGGCCTCAATCTTCCCGTCTCGGCCTCCCAAAGTGTTAGGATTATAGGCATGAGCTACCACTCCTGGCCTGTTACATGTATTTTATAAAAGTGTGAGTATGTTATAAATATGTACTTTTCTGCATTCATACATATGATTAAAGCAGAAAGGGTAAAACTAAGTTAACAATATCTACCTCTTGCCTCTTTGCTATTGCTTGCAAATATATGTACTATTAATAAATTATTAGCACATTAAAAGCTAATATATAATATAGATCAATATTTAATTTAGCATCACAGTTTTGATACCCTTCGGGCTTAGTTTTTGAAAAATACCTGCCTCTAGATAAAGAAGGTCTAAATTTGCCCTGAGTCCAATAAAAGTACAGCATTTCCAATTTTGGAGAGCCTAGATAACTCAGTGACTAATTCCAAAGACTCTCTATTAGATTGCATGAACTGTGCTCTTAAAGTAATCACCAGATGTTTTCCCAGTACAGTACTTAGAAATCTTTATTATTACCCCACTGGATTGCTGTTCATAGTTTCTCTTTTTCTACAGGTGGTCATAATGTCACAATCTCCTTACAGTCCAGGACTGGGCACACTCATATGCCTTCCGTGGTTGGCGTCCTTGTCTTTACCCAGTTCTGGTTCTGGTTTCCTCTTTCACACTTCCTGTCTTTGGCTTATACTCCTACCTGTGTCATTGGCCTTAACAAGGACTTAAAGGTATGTTTGTGAGACCTCAACTTTGTAGTACATCCTGTTCGCTATATCCTATTGATATATACCACCCACTTGCAAGCATTTCCATGAAATTTTAAAGATGAGTTGACATCTCATCAATAACATGTTTTCCCTTCAATTTGAGTCATCACCTTGTTAAGTGGAGTGTGTCAGTGGAAGTTTTAAAAATCATTTCTCCTTACTAGCTGTGTAATCTTGAGTAAATCAATTGAAAGGGAATGGTGAAAGAGAGGGCTAAATTCAAAGATGTGAAGAGGCTTTGTAGACTCCCCACTCCGATGAATTTTATTTAATACTAAAGGCTGTGGGAGTTGTTCAAGGGTTTCAAGTAGACAAATGACATGAGATGTGCATTTTAGAAAGATCGTTCTGGTATCAATGGTAAGCCGTTAAAATGCTATTGCAGTAATCTGGGCAAGATAGAATGAGAACCTAAACTAAATCTTAATAATAAGGAATGAAGATTTGAGTCAGGGACATGTTTCAGAGTTATGTGATACAAGAGTGATTGATGGAAGAAAGAATTGTTACTAAAGGGAAAAGTAAAATAGGAGGATGTTCCTTTGGTAGTGGCAGAGAACAAGACCTGCAGTGAGGAGCCAGGGAATCTGACAGAATGAAACTGGTCACTTAAGTCAAAAACCTAAGATGCTGCATGCTTTGTCATCACATTTTTAATCATATTTTTTAATGGGGTTTGTGTTTAGGTCTTTCTCAATCCTGTGACCTGATGATTCATCTTCTTGTTCTTTAAAGGTCAAAAGGCTTTTTGACCTTAAAATAATTCTTACGTCTAGTCATCACTGTTCTATTAAATTTTCAGAGTGGAAAATTTTTAGGCCAAAAATTCACTGATAAAGATCGAATGTTTCATTGTATTGATTTTGCTGTATAGCTGTGTATAGCCAATTATCCTTTTAAGTGTTTCAGTATTAAAACTGCTCACATTTGTAAATATTAAGCAGATTTATTTCTCAAAATACGGATCGTTTGGTTTCCCAATCCCTAACTTTTAACATTGTAACTAAACATCCTATAAAGTGGCTTTTATTCTCTGTCAAGTAATTTTGTGATCTCTGTTTTCATTCTTTACTATAAAAGCTATATGGACCCACCTACACAGGAGGCTGAGGCGGAAGGATGGTTTGAGGCTAGGAATTCAAGACAAGCCTGAGAAACAACATAGCGAGATCCCATCTCTAAAAAAAAAAAAGAAAAGAAAATGAAAAAAATTAGCTGGATATGGTAGTGCGCATCTATACTCTCAGCTGCTCAGGAGGCTGAGGCTGGAGGATCGCTTGAGCCCAGGAGTTTGAGGTTGCTGTGAGCTGTGATTGTGCCACTGCACTCCAGCCTGGGTTACAGAGCGAGCACCTGTCTCTTAAAAAAAAAGAAAGTGAGGCTGGGCGCGGTGGCTCACGCCTGTAATCCTAGCACTCTGAGAGGCCAAGGCGGGTGGATTCCTCGAGGTCAGGAGTTTGAGACCAGCCTGAGCAAGAGTGAGACCCCGTCTCTACTAAAAATAGAAAGAAATTATCTGGACAACTAAAAATATATAGAAAAAATAATTAGCCGGGCATGGTGGCACATGCCTGTAGTCCCAGCTACTTGGGAGGCTGAGGCAGGAGGATCGCTTGAGCACAGGAGTCTGAGGTTGCTGTGAGCTAGGCTGATGCCATGGCATTCTAGCCTGAGCAACACAGTGAGACTCTGTCTCGGGGAAAAAAAAAAATAAGTGAGATGGAGAAGATAAGCTTCCTTGCCCTAGTAAATATGGTGCTTATTATCATTCTCCCATCAATGTAAATTGGGTAAATAGAGAAAAATTCAGACCAAAGAATTTTAGACCTGGTCACTAAGTAATGCGAAGCTGACTTTCCATTAGGCTCATGTTAGACTCTTATAAGGCATAATTAAATGATGTGGAAACAATTTTTTTTTTTTTTAATAAAGACAGAGTCTTGCTGTGTTGCCTCAGCTAGAGTACAGTGGTGTCATAGCTCACTGCATCCTCCAACTCCTGGGCTCAAGTGATCCTCCTGCCTCAGCCTCGTGAGTAGTTGGGACTACAGGCCCATGCCACCGGATTAGCCATGCCTGGCTAATTTTTTCTATTTTTTGGTAGAGACAGGATCTCGCTCTTGCTCAAGCTGGTCTCAAACTCCTGACCTCGAGGAATCCACCCGCCTTGGCCTCTCAGAGTGCTAGGATTACAGGCGTGAGCCACTGTGGTTGGCCAGGAAACTATTAATATATACAGACTTATAAGTTAGTGTGGTGCAAGGAAGGAACATGGAAGTTTGGGACAGAAAATCAATCAGACAGCTTTACAAAGGAGATAACAGTTGATCTGATGCTCACACCATGAGTAGGACTTAGTCCATTGAAGCAGGGTAGGTTATTGGTAAAGGTGAGATAAAGGGATGCCTATTCAAAGGCACAGCTTCAGGAACTACAGGTAATTCTGTAAAGCACCTAAAAACTGATTCAATAAAAGAAGACATGCTTTTCAGAGAGTAGTGATAACATAGTTGAACATCTAGCAAGCATTGAAACTTCTGGTCTCTTTTTTGTATCTTACTTAACTCTTGATGTTATTTTAATGGAGAAGGAAAAACAAGTTCTTTTATTTCTTCAGATGCCAAAAGTTCAGTATAAATCAAACTGTAAACCATCCACATTTGCATATCCTGCCCCTTTGGAAGTACCAAAAGAAAAGGAAAAGGAAAAGGTATGTTCTTTATTCCTTTAAGCAACATTTGTACTTAGGAGCTGAGTGTTTTACCTGTGCTTGTTTTTAAATATGTTTTATGTTTAAAAGTAACACTTCTTATGGTAAAAATCTAACATTACACAAGAATATGAAGTAAAAGCCCTTTTTCTGTCTTGATCATCCAAGTCCCATGTCACAGGAGTCACAACTGGTGAATCCTTGTGTAGGTTTTCTCTGCATATGTCAATACTTTTTATACCACACACAGAATCATTCTCTACGTACTATTCTACATCTTGTTTTCACTTTAACATACCTTTAAAACTTTTATTGTATATGGATCTCATTTTTTTCCCAAAGCTACCAAGCCATGCCTTTATGAATGTAGCATTATTCATCATACTAGTTCTTTCTTTAGTTTCATTTAAGGTTATTTCTAATTTATCACTACTACAAATGAGTCTGGAATGAAAGTCTTTATACACATCCATTTGTGCACTTGTGCAAGTAAGTCTATAGGTTAGAATTTTGGATGTGGAATTGCTTGATCAGAAGTAATACGCATTATTTATTTTCTTAGGTACTAACCAATTTACCTTTCAAAATGGATATAATCAATTTATGCTTCTACCAGTCATTGATATGTGTTAAATCAAAGAATAATGATTAGAGAACTGTACTTGCCAATGAAGTTTTACTCAGTAAAAGTATCCTTCATGACACATTACGTACAGAGAATAGTTCTTTCTGTCAGGATGTTTCATATTATCCAGTTAATAATTTGGTGTAAATTTTGTGTATAAGTGGCAATAATTATATAATTGACCAAATTTGAGGGTGGTTGCTGTGTTTTATACTCTCTTTTTAGTTCTAAAACACAGACAGCTTTACACCAATATTGCCCAGCTCTTGAAACTCCCTGTTTCACCTTTGATTTCAGTGAGACTCATCAAGGAGGATAATTCCAGGCCAACCACTTACCCATTATCATTGTAAGGCACCTAGTCCAGTGCGGACATCTCTATAATCAGGACTGGAGAAAATTATCGTGTTTCCCAGTGCTTTCCCTGTAAAGCAAAAAAGGATATAGCACCCAAATCTTTATTTTAGAAGTACATGATTAAAAAAAAAGTACATGATAGCAAATTTATGTACAGGCTAGGCTACAGATTAGAGAAGATTAGAGTTATATTAGACACAGGCCTCTAAGAACTAAAGATTCGCCTGGACAATAGTAGTAAATTATGTCAATAAATGTCCTTGTTATTCCCATTTATTCTCTGATTATTTTGTTCTTTATAATACTTACTGCCAGGAAACAGAATAATATTATAGGACTGAGTTCTTCTTAGGGCTTATATGTTTGTACATAGCTAAGGGATTATAACGATTTACCCTGTTCACTTCCTCTAGGTTTCTACTGCTGTGTTATCTATAACTGCCAAGGCTAAAAAGAAAGAAAAAGAAAAAGAAAAAAAGGAGGAGGAGAAAATGGAAGTGGTGGGTATAACGTGGTGATTGGTCATATGGGTTGAAGTATCCATCTCTGTTATGGTCCAGATTCTTCCTTAGTCGAACATTACTATACCTTGCTCATGGCTTCCTTCAAATAATTATCCTATTTCCAGCATATGGAATCATATAATTTTACTTGAAAGGGACACGAGAAATTATATCCATTGGCAGGAAGAAGAGAAAAAAAGCATACAAATCAGGAATAGGTTCCTAGAGGAAGTCACAACCAAAATAGGTTTTGAAGGGCAGAGTGGGATTTTTAGCAGACAGCGAGATGATGGTAGGAAAAAGAAAAATCCTTTCAAGCAAAGAGATTGTCATTCGTTTAAATAGACTTTCTTTTACTTACGTCGGCTGGTTTTTGTACCATCTTATCCTTTAAAACCAAGTCAAATACCACTCTCATTCCCAAGCAGAATTACATTTGTCCTCTGAATCTATTATCACTTAAGTCGTACTTCCGTTTTTATGTGCCATTACATTTTGTGCTTACTGGTTGCTCAGAAAACTTATCAAACATTACTCAGTGATGTGGAACAAAAGCAAACTTTTATTGAGCCTTTTTTCCCCCCCTAGGATGAGGCAGAGAAAAAGGAAGAAAAAGAGAAGAAAAAAGAACCTGAGCCAAACTTCCAGTTGTTGGATAACCCAGCCCGAGTTATGCCTGCCCAGCTTAAGGTCCTAACCATGCCAGAGACCTGTAGATACCAGCCTTTCAAACCAGTAAGTTACTAGTGGCTCTTAGCTTTATATACCATGGGATAGTAATCTGCAGAACAATAGAATATTGACAGAGAAAGATAAATCTCCGAAGCACTGGAACAAGTTCTCTAGTACTAAGAAATCTCTTAGCAAAAGAAAGAATATTTCCTTCTATTTCATATATATTTTGGGGAATTTTTCTTTTCTATGTGTAACTCTACAAAACTCCCCTATTCTGCCACAGATGTATGCCATAGATATTCCTAATACGGCATAGTGATTAGGAACATACACTATAGAGCCAGGCATACTAGATTCAAATCTTGATTCTACCACTTACAGGCTATGGGACCTTAGACTAGGTACTAAATCTCTCACTGCCTTAGTTTCCATTACTGTACAGTAGAGATTGTCATCCCTAACCCATAAGCATGTGGCTCAAATTGAACAAGTTAATACGTAAGCACTGAGAACATTTACTGGGACTGCTCAGTAAATGTTAATCATTATAATTACACTGCTGTCATAAACACATTGAATTTTAGAGTTCAAAAAGGATCTTCATGCCATTTAACTTATTCCAAGGTAGAATATTTCATGTTAGTAACAAAATGCTTATCAGAAATTTAAGCATGAAGCTGCCTTTATCTTCCAGGTTCTTGTACCTCGAAAACTAAAGAGCCATTAGTAGACCCATTCAAGATACCCAGATGCTAGGTCTATCGAAGATGTCAGAGATGAGATTTCTAGATCCTCATACAAGAATAAACTTATTCTTATCAACGTGATGGTGGGTCAGAGGCAGCTGTTAACCTATAGTTGTGAGCCAAGGTCTTACATGACTAGATTATCAGCTAGAGGAGACAAAGGCAGGGAATGGAAGATAGTGTATCTAGTGGTTTAGAGCTGGAATTTGGCATAACTGGATTTATATTTCAGCTCTGCCATTTCTTACCTGTGTGACTATACAAGTCATTTAATGTCAGTTTCTTCATCTGTAAAATTGGTCTGGTAATACCATCTCCCTCCTAAAGATATTGTAAAACATGTAAACCAGTGATAAATGTTGATCTGTAGCACTACCTAATCTATAGTAGTTGCTGTGTGGTGTTGAGTGAATGAATTGACAGAACTGCCAGTGGACACCTTAAGTACGGTCACTGTCTGATCTGCAGTCCACTTCATCTTAGTGGCATTTTTACGGAGAATGTATTCTAATAGTGTCCGTAAATTTTCGTGCCAGTTGAAGTGGAATATATACCCAGAACAGATGTTTTAGGACACAACTAGTGCATACTCTGAACACATGAGATGCCCAGTGTTTTTGACAATTATGAACTAAAGGTAGACTGTGCTCAAGGCCAGGAGGCAATGTGAGCACACTGGTATACCACAGTTGGAAATTAAATGTTTGTTAAGTCTTCGCTCAAATTAAGTCAGAGCTATAACAGTTGCTCTATCTATAAATCCAAAAAAACTTCCTCTGTCTGTGCAAGAAGTGAAGATTGAAGAATAATTGTTAACTGCCTGGCTGACTGTTGAAGGTGTAGCCCAACGCAGTCCAACAAAGACTGGGAGACTTAGTGTTCCCAGATGTTTAAGGAAATTCTTGTCCAATCATTAGATGATTGAGCAGAGACTTCAATGGACACACACAACAGAGAATACAAACCTTATAGTGTTTCGTTGCCTATATATTCAGTTGGCATTAGCCTTCCCAGAAAACAGAAAATCATGTACCTCACTGCTTAGAGGGTGAACTTTCTTACCAACATATACAGCATTAATAAACCTAAACCATGTATAGCTATAAACAGCTTTTTCCATGTGTGGATGATATTGTAGGATTTGAGTTGGATTATTTCATTCCAGTTAAGCATGAAATGGTAATAACCTAGAGCCAAATGTTTCTTTCCAAAAATAGGAAGTCCTCTTGTGAACCTGGGTATTTTTTTCTGTTTGGTAGCATATTCATCTCCATTTGGTCAATTAGGAGGTTCAAGTAAACTTTTAGGCCATGGAGGATTAGGACAGTGGCCACATACTCTGATTGTTCTTGGGTTGAGTATCGGTAGTAAAGGCAGGTTCCTTTCATAAAATGCATTCTCTTCAAGAAGAGCAAACTTTTTAAGGGAGAGGGTTCTAGGTAAATGTAGGGACATGTGTGTATTGGGAGAAGGGAAATAGTTTGGAAATTCATGAAGGCACACCAGTTTTATAGCGTGGCAGGGCAGAGTTCTGATGAGTAAAAATCGGATTAGGTTAAACTGCAGAGATGCTTATACATATGTGAATCATTTGACTAATGTGCTTGTGCTTCTTTTCCTTCCCAGTAATGTGCTTTGGTAGAAATATGCTATTTCCAGTTGTGCCCTGCCACTGTTGACTGATTTAATTACAGAGAGCAGCTTTCCATTTCCTTTGACACAGGCAAGCAAATAGAATGAGATTAGCACACCAGAGATGGATGAATAGTTTGGTGTTTGGATTTACCTTCTGCTAATATGTTTGGGAGAAGGCTTAATAGAATTGCCACTACAGTCTGCTTTCTGTTTGTTTCCCATCTATTTTTTCATTGGCTTGCATCACAAGGATTTATAGATCAAAGTGAAAAGCACTCAGATGTCTGGTATATTTATGCTGTTCTCTCCATCGTTCTGAAATTGCTGCTGGTTTTTCATTTACAAATTATCTTGTGTCCAAAACGATGGTCATCTCACAATAATGTAGTACATATTAGACTAGCGTGCTTCTCAAACTTGAATGCACATACAGATTGACTGGGATGTTGTTAAAATGCAGATTCTGTAGATCTAGGGTGGGCGGGCCCAGGTTTTCTTTATTTTTAACAAGCTCACAAGTGGTAATGATGCTGCTGGTCCAGGACCACATCTTCAGGAGAAAGACATTAGAATATTGTATTTGGACAGGAAACATTATCGTCAGACTGAGGCTAGTAGACAGATCCATGGCTGAGAAATACTATTCTTAAATTGGGATGCAGCAGCTGAGTAGAACAGCATCACATGTTATACCATCCAGAGCCATTGGGTTAAGTTTGCAAATGCTCCTTATAGATCACAGTTCTCTTTATCCTAGTAAAGTATAGTTCTGCCCTAGGTTTTTACGTCTGAATCATTCAGATAGTTTTAAGGTGCCATTTAACAAGCGTACACCTAGATTGTGGAGCAGGCTTGAAATATGAGTGGAGCTTGTGCTTCTTCGCCCCCCTCTCTCTCTGTTTACAGCTCTCCATCGGAGGCATCATCATTCTGAAGGATACCAGTGAAGACATTGAAGAACTGGTGGAACCTGTGGCAGCACACGGCCCTAAAATTGAGGAGGAGGAACAAGAGCCAGAACCCCCAGAACCATTTGAGTATATTGACGATTAAGGACCAGAGGTATGTGTGCAAAAAAATTATGAAGGTAAACCGCTTCGTCAATACTTCACAAATGTTTTTTACAAGGACATCATCTCACTGTTTTCCTTCATTTTGCGTTTAGTACTTATTTAAACAGTATTAAAACTTCCCCCTATTTTGACCTCTTTCTGCATGTGTAAGAAGAAATTCTTTTTTTCTTTCTTCCTTGATTCTATACACTACTCTGCCAATGCTATTCATAGTGGCTGGCCTGTAAACGGTTTTTATAGTTGTGTAAGGAGATAGGAAACTTGCTTCAAAATGTAAATTGACTTCAGTGCTGCTTTCATCCACAAAGTCTTCTCCAGAAAAGTCATCTGAACTGTATAGTTTGTTAGTGATGAAGTTGATTTACATTCTGATATAAGTTCCTTGTGGATCAGTTATAGTTGGACTGGCACTGGCCCATTGATCACACTTTTGAGTATCAAAAGTATACAATTGTCACTGAATTTTCTCTCTCCTTGTCTCCTTTGGCAATATTTTTGACAGTAGAAGCCTTAACATTCATTTATTCAGTGTAAGTCAGGGTGCTTATAGAGACTTTGGGTTCATTTAGACCACACCACAAAGCTTCATCCAGTTGAAAAAGATTATTACCGTGCCAGTATTCTAACAGTATTGAAGGGGTCTTTAGATGTGAAAGATTAGAATAATATAATTCATGAAATTGTCATTCTTAGTTGCCCCATTTCTTTTGAATGGTCATCACATAATTGAAGGCTCAGGTGAACTATATAATCAAGGTTCCCTAATTCCACCCTAGCGTGAACACATTTTCAGACAACTATGAATTTATTCTATGCTTTAAACAATAAGGACAATATCATGTATTACATTTAAAAATTTAGTTGCAAATCAAGCATGGTGAGTGTTACACACTGACTAGCAATTAATGAAAGCTTTACAGAAATCTTAGAAAAATATTAAAGTAGAAACCCTGCCATTTGTAGGAAAATATATTCATCCCTCAGGGAGACTATTAGTTTGGGCCTTACAGAAAAAAGGGGATTTATACTAATTTCCCTGTTATCTAAACTTACTTTTGAAAATTATTGGCCGGGTGCAGTGGCTCATGCCTATAATCCTAGCACTTTGGTAGGCCAAGGCAGGAGGATCACTTGAGGCCAGAACTTCAAGGTCAGCCTGAGCAAGGGTGAGACCCTACCTCTACCAAAAATAGAAAAAATAAGCCAGGCATGGTACTGTGCACCTGTAGTCCCAGCTACTTGGGAGGCTGAGTCAGGAGGATTTCTTGAGCCCAGGAATTTGAGGTTGCTGTGAGCTATCATGATGCCACTGCACTCTACCCAGGCCAACAGAGTGAGACTCTTAAACAAACAAACAGAAAGAAAGAAAGAAAATTATTTTTCAGCCTTGCCGGTTTCCTATGTTTTACCCAACTAGCACATGACAGTATAGATGTGGTGATCACTCACTCTGTATTGGAGAATGGAAATGACACCTATTAGCCTCCCTTTAGCCTTTCATAATACCTTACAGGAAGCCCCCTGGTGATGGCTTTCAAGACAGTTAACTGCAGAATGGCTTAGAGGCTTATAGCTGGAAACTGGATTCTTGTTAGTTTTTAAAGGATAAAATATTCGGTCCATTAGGGGTTTGACAGCTATAGTCTGTCTTAACCCAAACTAGCATACGGACTGCAAAGGCAGGGTTGGGGCCTAGTTTTAGATTTCAACAGCTAGTAATAAAAAAAGAGAGAGAGACAGAGAGAATGTTTTGCAATTAAGAATGATTGTAGCTTCTACCACCACCCCCATTCCCGTTCACAGGATCTCACTTGCTCTTCTGAAGAAGATTGTCCAGGCTCTTATTGGAAATGCCTATGAGGAAATTCATGCTGAGACCTGCTGTTCAATGCATGTACCATTGCCTCTGCGCTGACCTGAAGAACCTTGTCTCCAAGTCTTTGGTTGAAGAGAAGATATATGACCATTTAGTGTGCTCTTTCACAGAACTTGGTTTTCAAATAAATATATTAAAATCTCCAGATGGACAAGAATTTTGTTTTTCAGCCTGGATTTTAATAAATGAATCTAATTCTCTCCCCACCATGAAATGCCTAAATTCAAAGAGCTAAATTCTTGATGTGCTAAGATGAGTATGCTTGACTTTCATATTGATGAAAAAGTTCAGCTATTCTTAAATTATAGATCATTTGAGAATAACGGGGGAAAAAATCAAACCTTGCTCATCACCCCAAAAATTCCCCGCAATTTTTTTAATGGAATGGAGAGTAGGTGCCATCCCTTACTGAAGAAGTCTCTTTAATGATCCAAAGAAAATGTTTAGACAGCTAAAAAGCATTTTTTTAAAACAAACTTTGCTTTTAGGATAAACAGGCAGGGTTGATCTTCTGACAGCTACGCCATCTCCTTGTGTTCTGCCATATGAAATGGGTCTTTCTGATTGACTGGAACATGGGAATGAATAAGAGCTCTATTTGAGAGGTTTCGTGATTTGGTCTTCAATCATGTATAATAAAGTAGGTAGCTTCCAAAATTATACGTGAACGGCTCTTTGCTCCTACCTTCATTCTTTCACCTCTTAATTTAGGATATAGTCTTCTGAGTCTGGAAGAAAAAAAACCAAAACTGTTATTAAAGGAAAAAAACTCCTATGTCAGCCCTAAGACATTCATCTACCGCAGCTTTTCTTACTAGGTCCAGGTCTAAAGGTTACTGATCCCAAAGGATAGTTCCACTCACTGGTTAATTTCATTGTATCCTCTCCTTTGTAAATTCCTAGTTTCCTGAATATCAGATGATTCTATAAAAGAAATTACCTCATTTCCTAGCTTCTCATTAGCTATGTCCTTCCTGTGCAAGCTCTTAACATTGCTTGCATTTCAGAGTTATCTTTTACATTTCCCTTAATATGTGAAATGTTTAAAAAACAGAAGTCTCCCACTGATGTCACTGTCCAAAATTTAGAAGTCTGGGAGGGGTGGTATATTCACTGGCCTCCTGCCAACGTTATTACATTCCTTACAGAATAATAGACTGAATTTCAGGGAGCAGTCAGCAGTAGTTCCTGTTAGTGCAATTCAGAATTTAAGTTTTTTTGTTGTTTTTTTTTTTGAGAAAGAGTCTCAACTCTGTTGCCCGGGCTAGAGTGCCGTGGCGTCAGCCTAGCTCACAGCAACCTCATACTCCTGGGCTCAAGCAATCCTACTACCTCAGCCTCCCGAGTAGCTGGGACTACAGGCATGCGCCACCATGCCCGGCTAATTTTTTCTATATGTATATTTTTAGTTGTCCAGATATTTCTAGTAGAAACAGGGTCTCAGTCTTGCTCAGGCTGGTCTCGAACACCTGACCTTGAGCAAGCCACCCGCCTCGGCCTCCCAGAGTACTAGGATTACAGGTGTGAGCCACCTCACCC
>CAUYSK010108220.1:0-14697 GCA_963575035.1 Avahi laniger
AAAAAAAAAAAAAAAAAAGACATAAAATGTAAAATAATATATCCTTACTTTCCAATGCATATATAAGATAAACTAACAATATTATACAGTGGGGGTTCTACTAGTTCTTGCTTTAATGAATAAATAATAACCATATATAACCGCATACTAATAATGATGTTCCTAGTATCTAAGAATAGTTTGTTTTTTTGGTAGTTTTAACCATTCTCTTTGAAGTCTGGTTCACAGTCATATTCTCCTTGGAAAACATTTCATTTTGGCTAATGCCAAGATTTAGTATCCATCAAATTATTAGAAATTCTGACTTACTGTACTCCTGAGCTTAGTTAACTGTAATGCCATAATTTTTTTAAATAAAAGTTTTATTTTGAAAAATTTTAAGCATATAAAGGTAGAGAGTATAATAAACTTCCAGGTACTCATAATGCGGTTTCAACATTTAGTGACATCTGGCCCTTCTTGTTTCGTCTCCGCCCTCCCAGCCCTGGTGGATTATTGTAAAGCAAATCTAAGGCACCATTTCATTTCATCCATAAATACTTTAATGGGTGCTTGTCAAGATAAGGACTCTTTAAAAAAATAATCACAATACCAATATTATACCTGAAAATGAATAACAATTCCTTAATATTATTAAATATCCAGTGTTCAAATTTTCCTGCTTATCCTATGATTTTTTTCTTTTATCTCTGAGTTAATGCAAATCAGGATTCAACTTTCCCTTCTACCTTTTTTTTCTTTTTGTCTTTTTAATTATATTTTTAAAAAGGAGTCATTTGTCCTATAGAATTTCCTGCGTTCTAGATTGTGCTGATTTCTTTTCTATAGTGTTCTTTAAAATGTTCTGTTTTCCCCAAATTTTTTGTAAACTGATAATGAGATGAAAAATTGAGATAAGGTTTAGGCTTTTTTATTTTTTTAATAAAAAGTGGTACATCTTTTTCTTCACTGATTTGAAGTGCTACTTTTCCTAAATTTTCATATTAATGATACCATTTTAAATTCTAAATAAATAAAGAAAAGCACTGTCGTGTAGTGCCTTATAAACTAAATTCTTGAATTCCAATTTTTTGAATGAGGATTTTCCTTCATTTTAACATTTTTTTTCCTTCTCAGATTTGGCAAGAAGAAAAACACACATTTGCTGTTTGTTTTTATAATCCCTGAAAAATTCAAAGGTACGTACCTGTTGGATATAGTGTTTGTTTTTTCTCCAACTAGAAATCATGAGGTCAGTATTTAATACAAAAATTCTTAGGTTGCATTTCAGGGCACGGAGCTGACATTACTTTAATTGAACCACTGACAATGGAAAAAATGAATATTGTGGTAAAATACTGGAAAACGTATTTGTCAAATACTGGTGAGTAAAAACTAAATTTCCAAATATTTGAAAAATTCTAATTAAAATTCTTTGAAAACTATGTACATTTTTAAATTGCTTTTCCATTTAGGCTGTTTATCTACAGAGGATTAACTGCTTGCTATGTACTATAAAGAACATGTAATCTTTCTTAATCATACTCTGAAGAAAATAAGTTTAAATAAAAAAGAGAAATATATGTTCTTGTGAATAAAAAAATTAACATCTTCAGAGGTTTAAATGTGTTGCACAAGGGAAAATACAGTGTCATGGTGGGCACAGGGTTGTATATTTATTTTCTTCGGTAGGAAGATTGTGTTACTGTTTTTTGAGGGGGGGAGGGTAGCCTAGCTACCATAATTTCTTTGTCATTAAAATGGAGTTAATCATGCTATATCATTGTATGATTATCTAAAAGCCAGGGGCATGGACTTTGAATTGTATAGTACTTTCTGCTTAACAAAACACTTGCATGTGAATTCTTTTACTTCTTTAAGTTAATAAGGTGGTCGTCCTTTCTGTTTTGGTCACAGAGAATTAGTGTCAATGCTTCAATTAGACCTCACATTTCTAGACTCTTAACCTGTTACATTATGCATATCGCTAGCATCTAAACACTTAATTAAATTGCTTTAATTTGGCTTGTAAGAGGACAGGCTCCAATTTCTGAAATTACATTTTACTGGAATCATTATTGGTCAGTGACTACTTTTGGTCTTTCTAGGCCTGAGATACTAGCTAGGAAATATTTTATTAGGTCACTAAGTATGAAATGTCCGATTGCAAATCAAAAGTTTATTATATCTCAAAACAAGAAGCAGTACAATTAATCAAAGTATGCACCTAAACTATCAACACAATTTTGCCATCTTAATGGTAGCTTGTTTATGCCAGCAGCGAAGAAGCGTGGAGAGCAAGTGGCAATGAAATCAAGAAAGGGATTTCCCACAGTTTGTTGAGAATTGAATATTTTTCCTTGCAAGAAGTGGCCCGAAGCCTGGAATACGTGATAGTCAGTCAGTGCAAAGTCTGGTGAACACAGTGGATGACAGAGAGTGTTCAAATCCAGCCTCTGTAGTCTTAGCAGCATGGTTTGTCTGACATGTGGTCAAACATTGTCTTGCAAGAGTATTGGCCTGTCTCTATTGACCAATCTCGGCTGCTTAATCGCAAGCACGCTTTTCATTTCATCCAACTGGCTGCAGTAGACATTCGCTGTAATAGACTGACCAGGTTTCATGAATCTGTAGTGGAAACTGTCAGCACTGGACCACCAAACAGACACCATTAGCATTTTTGATGAATATTCGGTTTTGGACTGTGTTTCAGCATTTCATCTCTATCCAACCATTGTGCCGAATGCTTGTGATTGTCAAAAAGAATCCATTTTTCATCACATGTAACAGTACAGCATAGAAATGGTTCACCTTTATGTCGTGACAGCAAAGAAAGGCAAGCTTCCAGACGATTTCTCTTGTGATGCTCATGTAATTCATGCGGTGCCCATCTATCCAGCTTCTTTACCTTGCCTATTTGTTTCAAATGGTCCAATATTGTTGGAATAGTAACATCAAACCTTGTTGCTAATTCACACATAGGTTGAGATGGATTCGCTTCCGCTACAGCTTTCAGCTCATCATTATCCACCTTGGTCTCAGGTCACCCACATGGCTCATTTTCAAGATTAAAATCACCAGAATGGAGCCTCTCAAACCATTGACGTACTGTGCGTTCATTAGCCACATCCTTCCCAAACACTTCATTGATATTTTGAGCTGTCTGCACTGCATTGGGTCCATGGCAGAACTCATATTGAAAAATAACATGAATTATTTACTTATCCATGGTTTCACAAAAGTTGCTCTAAAAAAAAAAATTGAAAGGTAATCACAAGCTAAAACATGCATTTGAAAGAATGAGGATGCACCTTCACAATAAAAAAAAAAAAAACCAAGAAATGTCAAAGTGAAATGTCAGCGATATCAACTGTCAAACTTAGTACGTAAGGAAATCAGACATTCCAGACTTAATAACCTAATAAAATCTAGATCTTAAATGGGGAGATGTTGGTCACAGGGTACAGAGTTTCAAATGTGTAGGATGAATACATTCTGGAGCTCTAATATACAATAGTGTTACTATAATTAATACTGTTTTGTGTACTTGAAATTTGCTAAGAGGGTAGATTGTAAGTGTGTGAGTGTAACTATGTGAGGTGATAGATATGTTATTAACTTGATTATGGTGATTATTTCACAATCTGTATATCAGCTCAAGTTGTACACTTAAATAGACACATTTTATACCTCAATCAAGCTGGAAAAACATTTTTTAAAAAATTAAGATGATATTTTTCTTAAAATGAGCCTAAAAGATACTTTGAGTATTATCCTGTATGAGCTCATATTCCCAATGACACAGGATTCAGTAGTACATCCCTCCTTTTTTTATGTTCTTTTTTAATATTCAGATGAGTGAGTCTGTTTTGTAACATTCCGGTGGCTCCCAGCCCCTGCAGTCTTAAAGTTCTTCCTGGAAATGGCTAACCATGGTGACCAAGGGCTTTTGCAACCTCTTCTTGTTTGGATTTTGGTGGACATAGAGCAGCTGCTCCTCACCTGTTCACACTCTTCTGCTGGTCGTGACCATGTCTGCTTCCAGTCCAGTTGTCTCATCTTTTCTCAGAGGATGAGCAGCTGCAAAAAATAAATAATAACAATAATTCAGATGCCATATTTTGACGATGCAGCTGCTATGAAGACTCATGCATATTTTCTGTCTCTTGACATTTACCTATAAATAGGAACTTGATAAATAAACTCAGTTGAATGTGTTTTCAGCATACCTGTCGCTAAGCTACTAGAATCTGTTCGAAAGAGGGTATCTTGGGGCAAATAGTGTATAGTATTTTAGTTGTTTCTTTTTAACCTAGGTGGTTTTATACTTCAGAGACTGAAATTTATAAATTGCTTTCTATTTTAAAAATACCGCTCTGTAAAATCTATTGAGTAAAAGGTGACAACTGCTTTAAGGATTGGGGTTGTATGTTTGATTGGCATCATCCCCAGGGGTAATTTTAGAATTAACATGGTGCGTCTTTTAAAATTTTCAGTTAAAAATGAAAATGTTATGAGCCCTGAAGAACCTGGATTGCTCCTGCAGAGGTCTTGCCGTGAACCCCTGGAATATTTTTCTACTGATCTATTTGCCTGGTTAGTTTTTTTATACCTTTTGATAACGGTAATACTTACTCAGTGTATTTCATTAAAAATATTTCTGGGCCGGGTATGGTGGTTCACACCTGTAATCCCAGCACTTTGGGAGGCTGAGGTGGGACCAACCTGGAAAACATAGTGAGACTTTGTCTCTGAAACAAAATTTAAAAATTAGCCAGACATGGTGGCACATGCCTGTGGTCCCAGCTACTCGGGAGCTTGAGGCTGGAGCTCAGGAGTTCAAAGTTACAGTAAGCTATGACTGCACCACTGCACTCCAGCCTGGGTGACAGGATGAGACCCTGTCTCTAAATCGTGGAACACTAGCACAAGTGCTGGAAGTGATGTGAAAGGAAGAAGAGGCTATTTTGTGGAAGAGAGATGCAGCATTTTCTGTGTCTCAGAATCTTGAGCTGGCACCCATGGGTACGCATTACAGAAGTAATCAACCCAATATAAGGCAGCACAAGAGCAGCCTCACCTGTTATCCACCTGTCACTCAGCTGCTTCCTGTTGTCTTTCTTGAAGTCATGACCCTATCCCTCCAATTATTGAAAATTACTGTTAAAAAAGGATTTAGAGTTTCTTTTACATACCTCATGTAGCTTTTAGAGTAGCTCACTGGTAAACACAGTATCTCTGTGTGTCTGTCTCATAGATACTGGCATTCAAACCTGCGTTAGATAAGGCAGTTGAACTGGGAACCAGATCCTTCCAACGTCAGCATTGTATGCTTACAAAAACGCCCTTTTCATGAATTTCCTCCCTTCACTTTAAGCTGATTTCCAGGGAGGTTTTAAATAGAGCACAGGGCTACGAAGAATGCTGAGGACATGGGTACTGATGATGGTGAGAATTTTGAGTCAGTCACTTTAGGAATTTGTAGAATGTGGCCACCTACTATTTTGAACAAGGAAGGGACTTGGCAACCAGTAAGTTGGTTAAACCAAAGATGAGCTCACTTAGGTAGCGCAGAAATAGCAACAGCTTTCTTGGTCTTATTTTAACCTTCGAGAGACTTACTGTATTAAACCTTATCTGGGATATAAGGTTAGGAAGGGTATTGGAAAGTTTCCTGATTTTCTTATATTACTTGCAACTGCTTTTTGATCTCGACTCATCTGGAATATTTCTGTCTTTCCACAGAATCCTACCACTGTAAATAAATTTTCAAATCAAGTTACTTCCCTTAGAAAAAAAGGAATAGGATTGTTTGTAAGTTTTTTAGATTAATAATTTTTTAAAAAATCAATCAAAATGCCTGAGGAAGTTCTAGAAAAATAGTAGAGCCAGCATATGTCCATTAAATGACAAATTTTGAAATGGAGGGAACCTTCCCTTTACTGATCAAGTTGGAATAGGGTGTATGTTGGCCTTCTAATTCTTTATGCTTTTTTCCTGTAATGTACCTTTACTTCTGATAGGTAGATACAGTCATATAATTTTGTATAAATATAACAAATGGGGTCAGAATGTTTTAATCCTACTTGTATCTATTATTAATAGTATATTTTAGAATTTTGATTGGTCATTGAATTTATGATGATTTTGATAATATCTTCTTTTGAAATTTTGAAACAAACATTCTGTGCCATATGTGTAAGATAAAGTGCTTTGATATTTATTGCCCCTTTATATGAGCAAGAGACTTAGAAAAGCACTCTTTGAGTGGTGTATTGGTACTTACTGTTTAATATTGCCTGACAATTTACCTCTTTAATGTAGCATGATTTTCTCTTGTTTCTAGCTCTGAATCTCTAAGAAATGACAATGGGCTTGAATTAAAGTCTCCGTTGTCAGAGTTCGAGAAGAGCAAAAAGATTTCTCTTCTTCATTCAAGCAAGGAAAAACTGAGAAGGTGAATTTTAATACAGCCCTTTTTAAACATGATTCCTTTGTAGGGAGTAATTACTTTCATAAATTTTACAATTTTTTTGGTAATACTGTTAAAAGTCTAAGTGAAACTAGTAAATCTGGCAATCAAATAGATGTCACTCTCTCGTTCAGTCATTTAGTCATTCAACAAACATTTCTGAGTCTACACTGGATGCCAAAGTATGATTGGAGAATTGAGATAAAAAATAAGTCCCTGCCTTTGAAGGCATTCTCAGTCTTGTTCTCAGACAGACTTCTAAGTAGGCTATTAAATAGAAAATTATTTTTTAATATATGTCATGATGAGAAGAACACAGAGTAAGAACACTGGGAAAGGTATGTAAGACAGAATAAGGGGACAGGGAAGGCTTTTTGAGAAGGCAGTAGCTAAATTGAGCTTTCAACAAAAAGTTGCTCTTAATTTGGTTCAGAAATCAGGGAAGGACATTTTATGTGGAAGGAATAAAGGTACAGAGGCTGGAAGTAGCAGAGAGTACAGTGACACTTCCATGTGGTTGGCTGTCAGGACGCAGGTGGGAAGGGGCCAGAGATGAGAGGTGGCAGGTAAAAGCCGGTATGTCATGCTGCGGAATTTGAATTACAACCGGGACTGTTGGGGAACCACTAAAGGATTTTAGCAAAGGAATGATATGATGAGATTTAAACCTTAGAATGAACACTCTCACAGGATGTAATGGATTGAATTGAATAAGGAGGCCAGAGGAGTGTGCAATAAGAAATGATGAGATCCTGAGCTGTCGTGTTAGGAGTAGGACAGAGAGGGATAGGCCAGTTCTAGACGTACTGACTGGGTAGGAGCAGTATGAGCGTGGCTGAAGGAGGAGTGAAGCGTAACTCCCAAGGGGACAAGGAAGTATGATAGAACGGCAGTGTGAGGGGTGGGGGCGAATATGCTTTTGTTCTCATCCTTGTTAAGTTGGCCCTTTGATTCTAGAAAGGTCTAGGCTGGAAGTACAGACAGAGGTGTCAGGGCACAGCATGTATTTGAAGCAAGGGACGTAGGGATGGATATATAATGACGGCGGGAAGCATGTAGGGAAGAGACGAGTGGAGAAGCGAACCTTAGGAAAATCTCAGTATTTGAGGTCCAGGCAGCAGAGAGGGAATGGGGAGAAAGAGTTACTAGGGAGGTAAGAAGACCAAGAGGGAGCGGGATAGAGGACACCAGGGGAGAGGCGTTTCCTAAAGGAACAGGCACGCAGGAGTTCCATGTGGCAGAGATAAAGTACGGTATGAACTGATTGTTGCCTGTTTGTATCTAGCCGGGCCTAAATGTCACTGATCTGGGAAAAAATCATTTCCTTGGTATGGTTAGGGAAGAAGCACCGTAGCAGAAAGATGGGAAGTGAAAGGAAGGAGCAGATGAAGGTGTGAGGTATTTAAAAGGGAACTAAGGGTAAAGTGAGAAATTTTGATTAGACTGGGCCAGACTTGAACTTGTTTATTTTTATATTACAAAAGCAAACAGCTCGGAGAGAGAAGTGTCTTAAAGATACTCATGTTCTGGTTATCTGTGGCTACCTAAAAAATTAAAAGAAAATTTATCGGCTTGAAACAAACACCATTTTATTGTATTTCATGATTTTGTGGGTTAGCAGTTTGAGCAGGGCTCAGCCAGACAATTCCTCTACTTACGTGACGTTAATTAAGGTCACTCAGTAGTCTTCAGCTGGTGCATGGTCCAGTCAGGAGAATCCAAGACATCACATGTCTGCAGCCTTTTCAGGGATGGTTGGAAGGCTGAGCTCCGACTACCACACTGAAGCTTTTGCAGGATGGTAGTTTTAGGATTGTTGGATTTCTTATGTGGTAGCTCAGGGCTCCTCGAGAGAAGGTTCCAAGAGATAGGAAGTGTCTTCTACCATATGCTCTTGGTCAAAGCAGTGACAGAGCCCACCCAGACCCCAGGGAGAGGGGACATAGACCCCACCTCTCAGTGGGAGTAATGTCAAAGAATTTTAATCCCCCACAGCTGGTGAGGGATGCTGGAGTTAGTGGAATTAGCACCCCTGAGGAGGCAGAAGTCAGGGGGGTCCAGAACCAGGAGGGAGACATCTCTTGCACTGCAAAGGGAGACGATGAGTCAAGGCTCAGTGTGGGTGCAGATGAGATTTTTGGTGGGGCTGGGCAGGAGGAGGAGTTGAGCAAGTTCTATGTTGAATGGCCTCTATTATCTGCTGAAGGTGAGTGGGAAGACGGTAGGCTTTGAGGTTTGATGAGGTGGGGCGGTGGATAGGCCAGTCTGGCCCAAAAGAGCTTCACTCACATGACTGCTGCCTCGGCTGGGTCAAGAATTGGAGCCCCCTGGCCAGTGCTGTCCCATAGATGTCACTCATGTTAAGCAACATGAGAAAAATACCATGCAATGTGTATTTTTAAAGCTAGAATTTACATCCCAAGATTGTATTCTCCATGCTTTATTGGTCGTTAAAATGATGGTGAGGTTAGTAGATGGTTCCAGTGGAATGATATTAGGAGACATCTATTTTTTCATGTCCAGATCTAATGTTAGGAATCCCTTATTGGTCCCCCAAGATTCTGTGTTAGTTTTGTTTTTTTAATTTTAATGGTTGATGAAAATAAAAATCTAAGAACCAGTCATCTAGTACACTAAAAAGATGTTGTAGGGGGTGTTCACCCCTGTGACATTATTTGAAGGACGAGAAATCTTTGTTTCCCAAAATGAAAAGCTATGACAAGGGCCTTCCTCTTCCTCTTTAGAGATTTGCTTGGGAGATACCAGAAGGTGAACAAGCCATCTCTAATGGGTTTTTGCCTTTTCCTCTTCTTAACACTTCTGTTTGTGACCCTGAACCTGAAAATGGTTGCTTCTAGACTAGTTCCCTTCTTGCTCCTCCTCCCCGCTGCCTTGCATATGTGTTGGGGGGGGGTTATTTTGTTTTTAAGCAGTGCAGGGTAACATGATGTTTGCTAATGTTAAGAAAATGATAGTTCTGGCCGATGGTTTTGAGCATTTGCATGTGGGAATTTTTTTTTTTGAGACAGAGTCTCGCTCTGTCACTCTTGCTAGAGTGCAGTGGCGTCATCACAGCTTTCTACAACCTCAAACTCTTGGGCTCAAGAGATCCTCCTACCTTAGCCTCCAGAGTAGCTGAGACTCCAGTTGCATACCACCATACCTGGCTTATCTTTCTATTTTTAGTAGAAAAAGGTCTCCTCTTGCTCAGGCTGGTATCAAACTCCTGAGCTCAAGCCATCCTCCTGCCTTGGCCTCCCAGAGTGCAAGGATTACAGGCATGAGCACTGTGCCTGGCCAGGAATTTTCTTTCTATGTAACAACTCCAATACCCCAGTTTTCGTTATTAGAACAGATAGATAAAAATTAACTAACTAATTCTTATATTCCTGCTGAAATACCTTTCATTATATTTTTAGAAATGCATAAACATGTTTTTATCTTGCATGTTATATACTTTTCCAAGTAATACCATCCTTTTTTGTGTGTGCTCATGATACTGACATGATGGTGGTTTAATAATTTCCAGGGTGTCTGCTCACTTGAAAAAAAGTGAAAGCAAGCTTTGCCATAGTCTTGCACAGATGAAGGTTTTTCTAGCACTGGGCAAGTCTTAGAAATTCAAGGAAGGTAGAACAGGAAGTTCTCAGAGGGTCCAAAGTTGTGTCTGGCCCAGAGACCTCTCCCTCTGAGTCCCTGTTTACTTGAGACACATTTGTGCAGGAGAGAGACCCAAGTAGACAATCTTGCCTTGTTCTAATCTCGGAGGGAAAGTGTTACCATTTAATATGATGTAAACTATGGGTTTTCGTCCATGCCTTTCGTCAGCTTAAGACAGTTCCCTTCCAGTCCTAACTCAAGTTTTTATCATGAGTTGATATAAAATTTTGTCTGTTTTTTTCTGTATCTGTTAAGATGATTATATGATTTTTTCTCTTTTCTGCTAATGTGGTGATTACATTTATTTTTTAAAATGCTAAACTCTACTTTATCCTGATGTATTTTCTTTTACTTTATTGCTGGATTAGATTTGCTAAGATTTTGTTAACAATTTTTGCATCTGTGCTTATGAAGGCTTTTGGTCTGTAGTTTTCTTAAAGTCTGATTTCTGTATCAGGGAAATGCGGACCTCATAAAATGAAATGCAAAGTCTTCTGTTTTCTGGAAGAGTTTGTGTGGGAGTGATATATTTGATAGAATTCAACAATGACGTCATCTAGGCTTCGAATTTTCTTTGTGGGAAGGTTTTAATTACAAACTCAATTTCTTTAATGATTATAGAACTCAATATTTTATCTTCTCCTATGTCAGTTTGGTTAATTTATGTCTTTCAAGAAATTTGTCCATTTAATCTAAGCTGTCAAATTTATTGAACAACTTTATAATACTCTTTTATTATCATTTTAATGTATTTAGGTCTGCAGTGATGGCTTCTTTCATTCTTGGTATTGATAATTTGGGTTTTCTCTCTGTTAATCAGTCTAGCAAGAGATTTTTCAGTTTTACTGATTTTGATCTACTGATTTTCTCTATTGTTTGCCCATTTTATATTTCATTGATTTCTATTCTTTGTCATTTCTTTGTTTCTATACTTTGCTTTTTTTTTTTTTTTTTTTTTAAGAGACAGGGTCCACTCTGTGGCTGAGGCTGGAGTGCAATGGCACAATCATAGCTCACTACATCCTTGAACTCCTGGCCACAAGCAATCCTCTTGTCTGGGCCTCCCAAAGTGCTGGGGTTACAGGCGTGAGTCACCATACCCGGCCTACTTTACTCTTTTTATCTGTCTTCTTAGGCAGAAACTTAGATAGTTGATTTTAAGTTTTTCTTCTATAAGCATTTAAAACTAAAAATTTTATGAAAGTTTTTCTCTAAGCAATACTTTAGCTGCATCTCATAAATTTTGATATATTTTCACTGAAATATGAATTATTAAGTTCAAAATATTTTCTCATGTCCCTTGTGATTTTTTTTCTTTTACCAGTGACTATTTACAAGCATGTAACTTAATTTCTACATATTTGGAGATTTTTCAAATACTGATTTATAATTTAATTAGGTTGTCATCTGAGAATATACTCTGTAAAGCTTCTGTCATTTGATACTTCTGAGACTTGTTTTATGGTCCAAAGTATGGTCTCTCTTGATTAATGTTCCATGTGCATTTGCAAAGAATGTATAGTCTGCTGTTTTGGGGTGTAGTGTTCTATAAATATTAATTAGGCAGAATTGGTTGATAGTGTTTTTCATGTTTGCTGTACTCTTACTGATTTTTTTGAGGGTTAAATTCTTCAGTGATGACTGTAGATTTGTCTATTTTTCCTTTTATTTCTGATAGTTTTTGGTTCATGTATTTTGAAACTTTGTTGTTAGATGCCTATCTTTTTGATGAATTCACCTATTTATCATTAGGAAATGATAATGCTAATTTATTCTAGTACTCCTTATCTCAAAATCTACCTTGATATTAATATAGCTTTCTTATGATTAGTATTTGCATGGTTTTCTTATAACCCATGTATGTCATTATATTTAAAGAACATCTCTTGTAAACAGCATGTAGTTGAATCTTGTTTTTATTTTTTATTTGTCCATTTCTTACAATCTCTGTTGCCCAATGGAAGTATTCAGTCCATCTACATATAATATAATTACTGTTAAGTTTTGATTTTAGGTCCATAATTTTTCTATTTGTTTTCACTAGTCTAATCTATTTTCTTTTTTCTTTTTTTTCTCATTGACTGTCTTCTTTTGAATTTTTCAAGTATACTTTAGCATTCCTTTTTATCTCTTCTGTTGCCTTTTTAGTGGAAACTGTTAGTTTTATTGGTTGCTTTAGGGATTATAATATGCATTCTTAACTTATAGTCCATCTTGAATATTATGTTATTAGAGGTATAAATACTCTTAAAGTACTGCAGTATATTTCTATCTGCCTTCTTCCATTTTTTGTTATTGTTGTCATACATTTTTACTTTTACATAGGTTACCAACTCTGCATTGTTATTAGTTTTGCTTTGAGCAGTAACCTATTGCTTCAATTATCTATTACTTTGTAACAAATTACCCCAAAACTTGGTGCCTTAAAACAACACCCTATTTATCATATCTCACAGTTGAACGGGTCATCAATTTGGGCAGAGCTACGCTTGTGATTCTTCTCTGCATTTAACTGCGGTCGCTCCGTGGTGTTCAGCAAATGGCCTGTCTGGAGAGTCCAGCACAGCTTCGTCCACATGTGGGGATGGCCAGAGGTTGTGCTCAAATGGGCTGCTCTCTGCCCTGTGGCCTCAGCACCTCTCCCCATGGTCTCTCCAGCAAGCAAGGCAGACCTGTCACGTGGCAGCTCAGGGTTCTGTGAGACCAGTGTTGAAGCTCTGTCTTCTGAAATGCTAGTCCCAGGACTTTCACAGAGTCACTTCTCCAGATATCTTTTGTTTAGAGTAGGCACGGGCAAGCCGAGAGTCAATGGAAGGGGAAATAGACCCCAACTCTTCATTGTTAATCTGTAACTTCAGTTAATCTGTAACTGTTGTGTTTTTTTAACTCAAATTTTAGATTTTTTTTCTTAACTGTTTACAAGGTTATTTGTGAGTTGCAAAAATTTCCTCTCCATGAATTTCCCTGTATTACCATGTTTTGCTCCTGTATTCTCCCACTCAGTCTTGGCTGCTACAGAGAGACAGAAAGCACCAGGGCACTTTTTTCTTGCATCTGTAGTGGAAATCTTAGCAGCAAATAGTACTGCTCCAGGCCTATCACATACATGCATGCTCTTGGCTTTTAAAATGTTAATAAATTAGAAAACTACTTTTATGCATGCCACCGTATTTATCATATCCTTTGCCCTTCACTTCTTTGTGTAAATCATACTTCTATCATATATTATTTCTCAACAGCGAATAGTGAGATAAAGACATTTTCATATAAAAGATAACTTAGAGATTTTGACACTAGCAATCTGCAGGATAAGAAAGCTGAGGGAAATTCTTCAGGTTAAAGGGAAATAACGCCAATGGAAGCTTGGATTGCTGGGAAGGACTAAACAGTATCAAAAATGATAAATATGCGAATAAATGTTTTAAAACAAACATTTTTCTTTTTAATTTATTTAAAATGCTCAAGCATAAGCAAAAAGTATAGCATCATATTGTGGAATTTGGAATATGTGTTGATGTACATAGAACAACTATAACATGAAGAATGAGTGGGATAAATGTACTTACATGACTGCAGCATTTATACATTTCAGGAGATGTCATAAAATATTAACTTTAGACTTTGAAAAGTTCATGTATTTATATATGAATATATATGAACTATATATATAACTTTGAAATATATGTATTTTTATATTATATATATATATTAACCCCTGGAGCAACCTAAAGAGATATGTAGGATGCCTAGGTATGAAGCCAAGTGATAAATTAAAATTATATGTTAAAAAACATTCTAAAAAAAGGCAGGAAAGGAGGAACAGAGACAACATGGGGAAAAAAATGGTAAAATGATAGACCTTTATCCAACTATATCCAACTTACAGGCAGAGATTTTCAGAATACATAAACAAAAACCAAGACCCATAAATCTGCTGTCTGTAAGAGACTAAAGACATAATAAAGTAATAGAAAAATATCCACTGTGGAAACAGTAAGTATAAGAAGATCAGATTGGCTATGTTAACGTCAAATAAAGTGGACTCGAAGACAAATGGTATCATTGAGGTAAAGAGGGGTATTTCATAGTGAGAGAAATGAGTGTCAACTTATCTCAATGTTATAAAAATCACAAAAAGCATGTGATTATAATGGAGCTTCACAGTATTTGGATCAAAAATTTACAGAATTAAAGGGACAAATAGATAATTCTACAACCATTAGTGGAGATTTAACACCTCCCTCTCAGCAATTTATACAACTAGACACCAAAAAATCAGTGAGATAGTGGAGATGCAAACACTATTAACCACCTTAATATAATGGATATTTGTAGAACACTACACCCAACAACTGCAGCAAAATACGCCTTCTTTTCAAGGGCATATGGTACATTCACTTAGACTGTACACTGGGAGATATAGGAAGTCTCAATACATTTAAAAAAGTTTAATTTATAAAGAGCATGTCTCTGACCTCAATTAAATCACATTAGAAATCAGTAAAAATAAAATTTAAAGGGAAGCCCCAAATATATGGAAATTTAAAAAGACATTTCTAAATAAATCCATGGGCAAAAGAAAAAAA
>CAUYSK010108221.1:0-26536 GCA_963575035.1 Avahi laniger
CAGGACTGTGCTGCCCCAGCAGTGCGTAGACAGGGAGCCCAGTTTAGCAAGAAAGGAAGGTCAGTGATATAGTTTACTCTCAGATCCATCCAGAGTTTAGCAGCAGTCCGTTTAACTTGTGTAAGCAAAGATTTCTTTAAGTACTTAATCCTTCTGTTATTATTTAATGCATCACTTTAAGTACATTTCAAATTCCAGCTGACAGGAAACTGAGGGCCAGAGGGCAATTGTAGTCCAGTAGAAAGCCTCCTTTGGCTCTTGGAGGTAATTTGCATTGTGGATCTGTGAGGCAGAACTTTATTTTCTGTTTAAATAAAATCCCTACCCAGTCTATTCGGTCCTTCATGCTTTCTTTTGTTGGAATTTCAGCCTGCATTTTAGGAAGATCTGTTTTGCTAAAGCATTCACATGTGTGAACGCGGAAGTGCAGCCTGTCTGGCTTACTCTGGTCTTTTGCCTTACAGAGGCAGTGCTCTTCTGCTCTTGCCGTGGGTTAAGAACAAGGGTGGGCTCGGTCTTTCTCTAATTTGTCCGTAAGTCAAGTAGTCCTGTAGAATAATGATTCTGGCATGTTTCAAGTTTATCTTTGTATTAAAGAACGTGCATATATCGTGTGCACCCCTCCATCAGACTGGCTGCCTGAGAACTATTAAGAGGTGAAGAATGTTTAGCTGACAACATAGCTGCCTTTCAAGCTCCTCCTTCCTCCCTTTTAAAAAGTTACAGGCATTATCTGTCACATATGAATCATCTTCATTGAAGCTTCGGCCTCTGTATTCCCTCTACTTGTTTGTCCATTTCAGACTTAAGCAGTTAATGAGAGCACGCAAACACTCATTCTGATGAAAGTTTGTGCAAGTGTGTGAAATCAGTTCCATGGGACTATCTGAATTCTTTTTTGGGTTGCTCGTCTACTTTTCCTATGATGCGTTTTATTCTTAAGACCAATATTTTTAATAATCCCCTTAAATGTTGGTTAAAATGATTTCTTGGAACATTTTAAATAGAGGCAGGTAACATTTGGCGTTAAATTTTTCAAAGTCTTAGTTTTTTCATTTCCATGTTTTGATGTTTAAAGCTGCAGTAGAATTTGTCTTAGCAGCCTGCGATCGGCAGTCCAGAAGTTCCACCCATGTTCAGGAAGGAAGCGGAGCAACAGTGTTTTTCATTCATAACTGCTGCTGCTGCTGGGCTCTGCCTCTGGGTCCTGACCTGCTCTGAATGGTTTGCTCTTTCACACTTCATTTCGTGGAATGTGACCGGACTGTGATTCCTTGGCATATTTTGCCTTCACATTCTTGTTGATAGTCGTCCTGAACACGAAACAAGTGTTCGATATGGTGGAATAAAAAGAGAGGTGGTCTTTTAAAGGCTTCATAATTATTTTCCTGTAAGGGAAGTACAAATTAACAACTATTGCAGATCCCATAACACTGATTTGGTGAAGTCTCTTAGGGTGGAGATGGGAATTTTATGGGTTTGTGAGGAGCATTGTCATTACTGGTGACCTCTGGGACAGGACAGCACTGCTCATGCTGGCGCCACAGAGGACTGGTAAACAACTATGCCATTGGGTGGGGAACATTTTATGCAAATTTCTAGTGTAAAGGGTTGAAGGTCAGGTGTGTGCCATTACTAGAATGTTATGTAGGAAAAGTCTCGATTTTTAAACCTCTCTGTTAAAATGGTTATGACCATGGGAAAAAGTATAGTCTGGAATTGCTTGGTTTTTGGGTTGCAGTAACAGCTTTTCGTTTAAAGTGTCTTTATGGACACGGACTGGAAACTTCACATGCGACAGTATTTAAATTTTGACAGTATGGCTACAGCTGTCTTGAGTTAGATTTTGTGATTATTTTTTAAGGGTTATTAGGTGGTAGTCACAGCTGGTAGGAAATAAACTTGGGGTCTCTTCACCGTTTGGACACTACACGGCATTTTCATCGAAGTGGAGACCAGGGCTGCTGGTCCTGGAATGGCTGCTGCTGTTGAAACAAATGGCTTTTAACTGGGCTGCAGGAAGGGCCCCCGCTGCTTGGAGCTGCCTTACTCTTGTAAGGGTAGAGCAGAGCCAGTTTGTGCAACTGTCCCTTGGCTTTGATCAGTTTTCAGTTTGCTCTGCACTAGTGCATACTCCAAAAGTTCAACTGTGCTGGGCCCTCCTACTTCCTTTGCACTGATTCTCTCCCTTCCTGTTTTGTGCAAAGTGCCAGTTTGCTTCCGTAACATTTCAGGAAAGGACAAGGAAGGTGAGGCTGTAGACTTAAAGTTTGAACACTTGGCCTTCTTGCCTTAAACCTCTGTGCAAAACCATGAATAAACATGTCCTTCAGATTGTTAATTTATTTGCGAAGTGATCTTACCTTGTTTTCATTTAAATTTTTCCTTGCTATATTCATTGAAAATTCTCCTTAATAATCTTAATGTCCTTTGAACAAAGGAGTTGGAATAGGCAGGACTTGCGGAGGCCATTAAGTGTGTTATTTTTACCCTTTTACTGCTAAACCAAACTTGAAAACTGAATTGGAGAAGAATTTAACATCATAAAAACAATTTTTCAAGGGAAAAAAGAAAGCTATTCCTGAGAACAAAAGTCCTGTATTGAACCTGCTTAGAGATCGTTTCCTCCAAGTCAAAGCTTTACATTTCTGCTTTGTGTGTGTGCCATCTTCAAGTTCAGCAGCCATTTTGGTGGTTATCTTGATGGATTCTAACATCTGGTCATGGTGGTCATGAATTGGCAATCCAAACCTTGAGGAAAATCTGCAGAAACTTTTGAAATGCTTTGTTTTTTTACCCCCTTTGTGTAGGTTAGAATCATGTGAGTCTATTTAACTGTTCAGATGTAAAAACTGAGCCCTAAATTTGGATTTGTGTCCTTTTATGGGGAGATTTGGAAAGCAGCAAGAATAAAGCCTGGCTTAATTCACTGAAGAGAATCCAGATGCTGCTCTGATTTTGTGATCTTACGTTCAAACATTCTGCTTCTAACGCTCGTGGAGCCCAGTGCCGTGTGCAGGAGCAGTTACAGAATTTGTGGGGCTCAGTGCGGAGTGAAAACAGGGCCTCTTGTTAAAAATTAAGATATTTCACTACGGCAATAACAGTGTTCAAACCAAGCTTGGGGCCCTCCTGAGCACGGGGCTCTGTGTGATTGCACAGGTTGCACACGCGCAAAGTTGGCCCCGCGGCCGTGTGTGTGCCTTTGAGCTTATATGTACACACACAGGCATCCTTGTATTTATAGCATGTGAGCTCAGCGCGATGGCATTGCAGCGAGTGTGCTCTGTAGCTCCTTTCACCAGCAAGAGTGTATGTGTAAAACTGTTTTCCTCCCTTCCCCAAAAAAGTGAATCCTGCAGACTTCTTTCCTGTAGATTTGGATTGCCTCTAGTCATGAATGAGTCTTCCAGACAGGGAAATCGATATGGAAATCTGTGGAAATAGCTTGTTTGTGGTGGGAGGAAAATCAAGGACATATTGTTAACGTGTTTCGCCTACTTTTACTGCACACCTGTAATGCCTAGTGCGGTGGTTTAGAGAATATGGAGTGTTTCTGGGCTTTCTTATAAGGCAGAGGCTCCATACAAGGTTGCTGATGATTGTTCTAAATTCCCATTGTTTTCTTGGCTTTTCTCCCTTGGTTTATGTGTCGTCTGGAAACTGATTTGTAGTTGGTGAGGTAACATACGTGGAGCTCTTAATGGACGCTGAAGGAAAGTCAAGGGTAAGTGTCTGAGAGAATTTCTTCTGTGGATTTACTACATGAAAAATGTAACTGTATGGTGGCGTGGAATCGAATGAAATCAGGAAGGCAGTGAGTGCTCATGTTACAGTAGCTATGTTTGATTTTGCCAAACATTCTAGCGGGGTGGGAGGGCTTTTCCAAATGGCTGGCCAAAGAGCTTTTTGGTATTCTGTTTGGATGCCCAATTTGGATAACTGGGGACCGACAGCAGCATTGTCTCTTTGTTAACAGAGGAATTGGCTGTGTGTGAATTATGCATGGAATTTTAGCGGTGGTATAATTTAATGTAAAACGTGTGTTCTTGTCTAGAAAATGTTACTCTTGGTTGTTTGCTGAATTTGAAAGTTGTGTGAACCAAAGATTCTGAAAAGTTGCCTTTGTGCCAGTAAATTGTAAACCAAATATTAAAAAACTGAACGTTAAAATTGGCCTAGTTTAAAGAGAACATCAACTATTTTCTGTCGTGCAATAGAATGGCTTAGAACAATCAGTAGGACGAGCTCAATTTACGGAAGGGATGGATTTAGGAGGAGCATGGTAAGGAATTGATGGAGTATAGAGGGAAGCAGATCTAAAGTTTGTGTGATTTCTTGGAGAACCTGAATTTAGGTCTGCTTATTACAACTTCAGCAACCACAGTGCAATGCTGGTAACGTGTAGGGAAAGGGATATGAAGGAGCCCAGCTTTAACAAGGAAGGCTAGGCGAGGCGCTTCTGTCAGCTTCCCCATAGAAGGGTTAATTTAAAACAAACTAACTTTGTGACATAAATCATACTTTGTTTATAACTGTCATTGGTATTTACTGTTTTTTTTTCTTTTCTTTTTTCCCCTTTCTTTGCTCTTCTGACTGGTCTGTTGCTTCTCCTAAAGGGATGTGCGTAAGTATTGTCTAGTTACTTATTGGCATTTGAGCCTTCTGACTTGTGGGACTGGTTTCACTCATTTCCTTTTGACTCTTTATAGTGTTGTTGAATTCAAGATGGAAGAGAGCATGAAAAAAGCTGCAGAAGTCCTAAACAAGCATAGTCTGAGTGGAAGACCACTGAAAGTCAAAGAAGTAAGCTCTCGCTTAACACTGTGGGTACATGTGTGGTTGCCGAGAGTTAGGGAAAGACAGAAATGGTGCTTGAACGCATGGTGCAGAGCAGGCCGGCCTGTTCCTGACGAGCAGGGCGGGTCACAGCCTTCGGCAGCCACTCCTGCAAGAACTCTGGAATGGGGACTGAACAGGGAGACTGCTGACCGCCCTTTGTGATTCGTCTGAGGCCTCGTTGTCTCAGGGACACTCAGATTGATCCCGTGGTTATTTTAATTGGGTTTGTGCAGTTAAAGGACTCTGCACCTACAGTTTTACCTGGTCTGAACCCTATTCTTGGCCCACCTTCTTTCTTTTTTTTTAAGGTGAGTTTGTCATTACTCAAATTCTCTTTCATATCTGATCCAAATCAAATCTTTCCTTCTCTTCCTTGAGGAAGAGGATTTTGTTGTCATTGATTACATCGATGAAATCCCTTCTTGACTTCTTACCTCCTCCTCTTGGCAAGGAAGATCAGTGTTTTCAGAGGTCAGAAAGGAGAGCGTGGTAGGGTTGAAGGCGTCTTACGTGTCAATGGTGCTAAATGACAGGACAAGTTCAAGAAGAGGCAATACCAGAGCTTCACAGACCTGCCCAGATGCTGCGACACTGTCCAGACTTTATACGTAGGAGTCAAACACCTGAGGACTTGGAGGACGGGGGTATCTGGGTGATCTAGAACTGTGTTTCAAACCGTTGGAAAAATCATTCATGGGGTTTGCAGAAATTACAAAACCCCATTGAATTAGTAACCATGTCACCCTCCCTTTCCCCCTTTTCTTTTTTACTTAGTTCAGTTGAGAGCTGTGGTTTCAGGACCAGATTTTATGCCCTTTCTTCCTTTTTTGTTCCTTTAGCTGGACTCCTCCTAGGCCGATGGTTTAGTTCATTTGACTGTCTTGTTAATAGATTTGAGAGATACTTTCCAAACAACATTTTCGTCTCCAGTTTTGAGAATATCATTTATTGTGCAGGCATGGTTTTAGTTGTCACTGGGTCAGGTAAATGTAACGCTTTTATGCTTGTTTTAGGATCCTGATGGTGAACATGCCAGGAGAGCAATGCAAAAGGTGATGGCTACGACTGGTGGGATGGGTATGGGACCAGGTGGCCCAGGAATGATTAATATCCCACCCAGTATCCTAAATAACCCTAACATCCCAAATGAGATTATCCATGCATTACAGGCTGGAAGACTTGGAAGCACGGTATTTGTAGCAAATGTAAGTAAATGGAACCGTTATCTGTAGTAGAAAATCAGAACTTTATGAAGCGACCTTGTCAATATTATAAAAGTAATTCTGACATTGGAGAGGAACAATTTCATGTGGGTTGTGTTATCTTCTTGATTTAAAAATCAGCCGTGGGGTTGGCTTTGTTCATGAATGACCACTGCGTTCCTGAGTCAAACCTGAACGTGGTCCCGTCCCGTTGGGCTGCGTTTACTGAGGTTTGCAGGTGTTTATGAAAGTGGTAGCGGGATCTGCACTCTCCGTGGATTTGTTTTGTGCGGTTCAGGTGCCAGGTAAAAGAGTGCTGGCAGAGGCAGTGCCCTGACACTCTCCTCCTCTTGTGTCTGGGGTAATGGTAATGCCTTCACCATTTGCAGAGGGAAGTATTTCTAGAAGAAAGAGGAAGGCGGGGCAAAGGTAAACCTTACTTAGCAGGGGAACAGTTTTTTTTTAATGTTCAGAAAATAACTATTAATTTGGAAAGTTTGAGGTGACTTAAGCTTGTTCCTTCTGAGAATAGATACAGTAAATAGCACAGTCAAGGCCAGACTTTCTGATCCAATTTAAAAAATTCTACAGTCGATTAGTTTTTGTGGCATTGTTTCCTAATGCTTGTTTTCAACCAAAGCATGTCTCATTTGTGCAGTAAAAATGTTGTAAGTTTTTAAAAAGATGTTTACATTGAGGTTTTTACTTCCTTCTCTCTCAATTAGCTGGATTATAAAGTTGGCTGGAAGAAACTGAAGGAAGTATTTAGTATGGCCGGTGTGGTGGTCCGGGCAGACATTCTTGAAGATAAAGATGGAAAAAGTCGAGGAATAGGCACTGTTACTTTTGAACAGTCCATTGAAGCTGTGCAAGCTATATGTATCCTTTTGCAAGGATTCAACTCATGGCGAACAGTCTGACCTAAATTGCTGTTTTAGTAATATAGGCTTGTGTGAGGAAGAGGTAACTTTGTGCATTGATGTTTTTTGTGTGACTAGAGGGAATGCATTACTGTGAAATTTGAAAGTTCTCTGGGGTAGAATTGATTCCATACAGTGTGGATAGAAGGGATGTTTGGAACACCAGCACCTGCCCATGAGTGATCTTTTCCAGTGTTTCTTTTCAGAGGAGTCTGAGTTCAAAGAGGAGAACTCCAAAGAATGCACCACTAGAGAGAAATTGGGTTGCTCCTTCTTTCTTTCTTCCCTTTCCTCCTACTTAGAGGCAGAGTCCACACAGGCTGGAGTGCAGTGCTGGCGTCGTAGCTCACTGCAGCCTCGAACTCCTGGGCTCAAGCGATCCTCCTGCCTCAGCCTCCTGAGTAGCTGGGACTACAGGTGCACATCACTGCACTTGACTAACTTTTAAATTTTTTGTAGAGATGGGATCTTGCTAAGTTGCTCAGGCTGGTCTTGAAGTTCTCGCCTCAGGCGATCCTCCCACCTCAGTCTCCCAGAGCTCTAGGACTACAGGTGTGAGCCACTGCACCTGGCCAGTTATTTCATACACAATAAGTCCTTACAGGGCCCTCTCTGTGGGTAGACATCATTTTGGAAGAGGCACTTCTTCCTGACCTTAGGTTTACCCTGGAGTTACATCTTCTTTAATCACATGGAGAGTACCACACACGAACACAGTCATTCAACTCAGGCAAGACTGCCACTGAGCGTCTTACCCAGAAAATGTCCTTCAGAGAACGGTAGGACACCTGGCCTGTTGGCCACATACAGAAGACTGTGACGCCACTGTTTAAGAGGCTGCTTTGGTGAAAAGTTACTGCTTTCATGCTTACTATATAACTTGAAAGTATGATGAAACAATTCAATTGCTCATACATTCATCACTTGGGCTGGTAGCAGTTGGAGTATTTTTCTTTCTTTCTTTCTTTTTTTATTTTTGTATTTCTTTCTTATTGTGTATGTTTTTAGAATTGCAAGAAATAGCCTTAATTGTAATTTCAGCTATGTTCAATGGCCAACTGCTATTTGATAGACCAATGCACGTCAAAATGGTAAGTCAATAGGATCTCTTTCCCCATAACATACCCAGATAAGTCTAACAAAAACTTGGAATTATTAAGAGTGAACACATGGCCACTATCCAGTATTTATGGACTGGTCTAAGTTAAATAGGGTGTGGTACATTGAGCAAATCTGTGACAGAAATAACCTTTTGCACACAGCTCTTGACTGCTTTAGATATTTTTCTCTTTGCACAGTTGGCTGTTAGTGGCATGTTCAGGAAGTCAGTTGAGTATCCTTGAGCAGGTGATCCGTTTCAAAGAGTGATTATATACGTGAGTTTCCAGTTCAGAGTAGTACAGTATAATGTTAGCATTAAATCTGTTGTGAACGTAATGAAGTCTTCCATTCACACAGCTTTTAGAGGTCTATTGAAGCGTTCAATCTTAATAAACATAAGCCCTGCTGTAGCTGTGCCAAAGATTAATAGTTAACACAAGCATGACTGGAACCTGCTGAGGGCAATCTAGTTGGGGCTCATATTCAGGAAGAAGGTAGAAGGAACCGTAAAGCAGTTTTTTAGTTACTTCACATATTCAGTTCAGTGCTTTGAATAGATACATGGATTCACATGACTCTGAAGTCAAAAAGCATGAACAGACAGTGGGAGTGTCCCACTCATACTTCTCGCTCAGGTCCTTGCTATATCCCACAGTAATGTGCGTGTGTAATCTCATTCCACCCCTTGCCTCAGAAGGTAGCACGCACGCTCCCAAATGCCTTTCCACCTTGCGTGTTATTCCTTGGCACAAATGTACCGTAATTGATTGAACCAGGACTTTGTTTCCACCCTTTGCTGTTACAAACAGTGCTGCGTTGGATGCTGAGGTTTACTCATTTTTTTTCTCTTTCAGGATGAGAGGGCCTTACCAAAGGGAGATTTTTTCCCTCCAGAGCGTCCACAACAACTTCCCCGTAAGTGTTCCGGTGATTATGGCTGACATTTTGGATTTGAGTTATACTGAACAGAAAATTTCAGTACAATTTCACTTGAACTTGTACCGGGTTGGCCTGCAGTCCTCCCGGCCAATTCTTTGCTGTAGGCTTTCCAGGATCAGAAATGAGCAGAGAGATTCACAACGGAAGGATTGTAAGGCTACCTCGTGGTGAGACAGGATGTAGAGGGTGTAGTTAGGCATTTTGAAAGTGTTCTAGGGAAGGAAGAATCAAACTAAAAAGGGAATTAAAGCCAGGCTACACTGAGTTTTAAAAGGTTGGTTATGGCCGGGCGGGGTGGCTCACGCCTGTAATCCTAGCACTCTGGGAGGCCGAGGCGGGCGGATCACTTGAGCTCAGGAGTTCAAAACCAGCCTGAGCAAGAGCGAGACCCCGTTTCTACTAAAAATAGAAAGAAATTAATCGGACAACTAAAAATATATAGAAAAGATTAGCCGGGCGTGGTGGCGCATGCCTGTAGTCCCAGCTACTCGGGAGGCTGAGGCAGAAGGATCGCTTGAGCCTAGGAGTTTGAGGTTGCTGTGAGCTAGGCTGACACCACAGCACTCTAGCCCTGGCAACACAGTGAGACTCTGTTTCAAAAAAAAAAAATAATAATAATAATAAAAATAAAAGGTTGGTTATTACCATATTGCCTAGCAATTCAGACTGTCCATCTGCATATAAATTTGTACACATGCTGCAACATGGGTGAACCGTGGTTCCATCTATAGGATATGCTCAGAACACGCAAAGTCAAAGGCAGAAAAGAGATCTGGAATTAGATGGTAGTGATGGTTGCGTACCTCTGAATATATTAAAAACTGCTGAATTGTATACTTTGGGTAGGTTTTATGGTATCTGAAGTGTGTGAGTCAAATAATTTTTATGAGGAGAGAAAAAAGGGATTGGCTATTTGCAATATCCATGTGAAAATCTGTCTGGTGACAGGGAAGAGTTGATTGGTCGCTCCACGGTGGAAGTGACTCATGCTAATGTGAAGTCCTAGATGAGCGGGGAGCTGGAGTTGCAGCCTGAGCACAGACAGCAGTGGGTGTGAGGGTGCAGGAAGGCCAGCCTGGAAGACGGGCGGGGGCCTGTGCTCTGCTGGGCGCTCTGTTTGGAGGGCCAGTGGGGGCCTCTGGTTTGGGGCAGCAGCTCAAGCTGAGGACCCCACTGACAGATTGAGTTCAGCAGGAGCCAGAGCCAGAACACTGACTATGGAGTGCCTTTGCAGTTCAGGGTATGGCAGCATGGGATAGAGGCGGATCTCGAGGGGGGGAGGGAGGCGGGTAGTTTTAAGAGGAGGAGAAGGCTTACCGGTTGAAAGATGATATTATTTAGAGAAGGGCCACATTTCCTGGTCATAACACACCCATTTCCCAAGTAAATTTTTCCTGCAGTTACTTGAGCAATGATCACCCAGGACTGGGGCCGTGGCTCTTGTTGACTCTTGTGCTGGAGGAGGAGAAGCTCACTGGGCCCCAGGGAGCCCATTATCCTTGGGTCTTGGTCTCCTAGCACATTTTAGAGTGTTGACTTCAAAGCCTCCAGTGCTTTGGGGAATTAAGTAACCTTGGTGATCTCTTGCTGCTGTTGCTATGCAGTTAAAAATGGGATGTTAATCAGATTAAATACCTGGGAACTGGTGGCAGGTTTGTTTTTTTTTTCCCCAATGAATTTGGTTTCTTTTTTTTTTTTGAAACAGAGTCTTAGTTTGTCGCCCTTGGTAGAGTGCAGTGGCGTCATCATAGCTCGCTGCAACCTCAAACTCCTGGGCTCAGGGGAACCTCCTGCCTCAACCTCCTGAGTATCTGGGACTGTAGGTGCACACCATCACGCCCAGCTAATTTTTCTGTTGTTAGTAGAGATAGGGTCTCAAACTCCTGAGCTCAAGGGATCCTCCCACCGTGCTAGGATTATAGATGCAGGCATTGCGCCTGGCTTCCATTTTAAATTTTTTAAATTCATTTTTCTCTGAGATGTATCCTTCAGAGTTTCTCTCTCTCTCTCTGTTTTTTTTTTTGTGACGGATTCTCTCTCTGTCTTAAAGGCTAGCGTGCAGGGACGTTATCACAGCTTACTGCAAGTTCAGACTGCCGGGCTCAAGTGATCCTCCTGGCTCAGCCTACCAAGTGGGTGGGACAACAGGCAGGCACCTGGCTAATACTTTAGTGTTTTGTAGAGACAGAGTCTCACTGTTGCCCAGGCTGGTCTTGAACTCCGGCCTCAAGCCATCCTCCCAAAGTGCCGGGATTGTAGGCAGTGAGCCACTGTGCCCATTTTTCCTTTTTAAAATGTCACCTGGTCTTGGTTTAAGCCTTATATCCAGTTTTTAATATCATTTTTTAAATGTCATCTGGTCTTGTTTTAAGCCTAATTTCCAGAATATTGCCAGTGTCGGGCCTTATTGGCTATTTCCAGAGTCCAGTCCGTATTCTTGTGTCCCTGTTTACGTTTGTGAGGTTTGGAGCTGAGGATGGGCTGGGCATCCATTTATGGGTTAGGAAGCTTTTTGGGCAAGAAGATAAGTTCCTTGAATATATTAGCTTCATTGTTATTAAAAACACCCAGATTCAGAATAGTGTATGCCCACTGTGTTGATTGGCTGGTTTGTAACATTGATTTTTCCTAAGAAAAGTCCTTTGAGCTACCAGGTTCAGCAGGGGTGTTTGGCACATTTGTGCTACTTGCCACTTGATATCTTATCACCTTTTGATCAGACATTTTTCAATTCACGAGTTGGGGAAACAAATAGGTGCTCAAGAATCTTATTGTGTTGGTTGTTGATAGCTTTCAAGTGCACTGATTTTTGGCTGCCTTTGTTGTATACACACACACACCATATGTGCCAGTCAGGTTTCATGTGCAGATTTTGCCTTAAAGGGGAGCACTCCCCAGTGCGGAGTGTGGCGGTGTTGGATTCTGCATTAGGCCCTGGCTGGTGGGGGGCGGGGAGGGAGTTGTAGGCTGGAGTGTGACGGCTGCAGCAGAGAAACTGAGGCTCTCTGCCTTAGAGGGTCAGGGCTTTCTAAGGAAGGGGAAGCCACACTTCTGACCTTCTCTTTTCCTTCCAGACGGCCTTGCTGGCATTGGCATGGGGTTAGGGCCAGGAGGGCAGCCTATTGATGCCAATCACCTGAATAAAGGCATCGGAATGGGAAACCTAGGGCCTGCAGGTGAGAATTACAGTGCGCCCTTGCTTGGGGGTTTCTGGGGAAGTTAAAGTTATTAAAAGTTAATTATTGGGATAATTGGACCTTGAGTAGTTTAAATAGAATAAAGATTTAATTGGGACAAAATTCCCTCATTCATCTCGGCTTCATCTTGATAAAGGTATTTTTACTGAGTTGAGTCCTTTTTTAAAAAAAGCCATTATACCTTTTCATTTTATCCTTACAACTGCCACCTGAGCTGAGATAGTCATGCCATTTAGGAGGCAAGCCAGAGAGTTGGTCTTGCTCAAGGTCACACTGTCAGTTAATGACAGAGACTGCAGGTGTCCCGACCATGGGACCGCAGCACTGCCATAGTACGCTAAGTACGTTGTCCAGACCCTCTTGGGCTCTCTCCTGGTGTTGACACAGCTTCTTCTAGAGGTGGGGCCTTGACAGACGCAGAGGGGTGGGGAGAGCCTCAGTGTGTGACAACACAGCTGTCACGGGGAAACTGTGGACAGTGTTGTCTTTGTTTAAGAAGCAAAGAATAGCTAAGGAATGAAAGATTTAACATTTAGAATGAACTTAAACTTTGCTGTTTAGCATTTTCAGTTCAATGTAATGAGATATTTCTATGCTATTAAGGACGACTTCATTTTTGACCTCAGACTTAGGTCTTTCTTGGAATCCTTTGAAATTATAGTGTGGACGCCCCTGTCTCCTACCACTGACAGTTTTGCACGTCCCTAGTTTCTCTTCCAGAGTCAAATATGGCTGACCTCAAAGGCCTGGGCCACAACCTTAAATGGCTCCGCCAGTCTGAACCCTCATCTCATACACCTGTGTCCGCCACCTAAAAGGAAAGGCTAGTGGTGGGGGAGGAAGCCTCTGTTTTTAGGAACTGCCTTTTATTTTGAGGATTTTATTTTTAACGGACTTTTTAAAAAATCCATTTCTGTTAGCTAAAATAATCTTTCAAAAGTGAATGTTCCATTGTCTGTCTGGTAATTGTATTTCATGTTTACCACTGTCTGACTTGGTCACTGAGTAAAAAACTATGCAGACCCTACAGAATTTTAAGCCACACAAGCTTTTAATTTTGTTAAAAGCTTAATTAGTTTTCTTGGAATATGTGATCTTTTGACAGTTGAACTGGTAGGGCCTTTTCTTGACAGTTAAAATATATTCATCATCAGGGATTTTTGTTGTTGTTCATTTGCTGGTTTGGAATTTCTTGTGCTTTTTAAGTTCAAACGTTACTTACTGCTTTGACGTAATTTTAGTTTGCATTGACTTTTTCTTTTTAAGGAATGGGAATGGAAGGCATAGGATTTGGAATAAATAAAATGGGAGGTAAGAAATTTAAAATGAAGTACAAATGTTATCACTTTTAGGTGTAGTTTTCTCTCTTCCTCTTTTGTTTCTTGTCTTTTAAGCCCTGCATGAAATTCTCACTTTGGTTTCTTAAAAGTTTGAGTCTAGAAATTTGCTTTTCTTACATGTGCATCACTTGTGGTGGGTGTCTTGGCTTTTGGTTCTGGCTTTCTCACTAACTAGCTCTGTGACCTTGGGCAATCACTCCATCTCTCTGGTCCTCTTTTTGCTTGTCTGTTCATTGAGGGGCTTTGATCAGGTCAGTTATTTGAAGATGTGACATTTAGACAAGGGCCCCAGCATTTTTTGTTTTTCAGAAGGCCTTGATAAGAAAGTTCTTGAAAGAAAATGCCCTAGTTGGAACATGTGAAAACCTTTTTCTTTCCCTGTCAGTCTTAGCTGCCTTGTCCCGATGTGCTGAAATGCAGACCTCTCTTGCAGGCATGGAGGGGCCGTTTGGTGGTGGTATGGAAAACATGGGTCGATTTGGATCTGGGATGAACATGGGCAGAATAAACGGTAAGAATCGTTTCCTTCCAACCTTCACCTACCCTTTGCTGGCTGTTGACTCTCAGGTGACTTACAGACCGCAGGCCCACTTTTAATAAATGATTTCTCACTTCCACTTTTCTGCTGAGTCACATGTCTGAATTGCCCTACATATTTCAAAAGCTAGACTTAATAACAGACTTAATTCACTTAATCACTAAACTCTTGAGATGTCCTGTGTTCCAAGTTTCCCCAGGGTTTGTCCAGTGAAGTTTTAAAGCTTCCTTGCCTCTAGCACTAAAAAGCATGTACACAACTGTGGTTATGTTTTGCACACTTTAAAATGGTCTCCAAGTATAAGGGATTCTTTGGAGTTTTTGATCAGGTTTATGTTTCCCTAGGAGTGTTGGAATGCGTAGTTCTTAATCATCTGCCCTGGCTACAAGTTGTAGACAGAGGCATTAATAAAAACCACAGACCCCTTTAATTTAGCGTTCATATAAATTTGCATACATTCTGGTTTGCTATTATCCAAATCCTATAGCCCTCCCCACCTCTTAACAGAAGTATTATGATAATATTATAATAACAGTGTGTGTTTTATTTAGTCCTTGTGAGAACCACATAACATGTAGGTACCGTTATCCCCATTTCTTTGGAAACTGAGGCACAGAGAGTGACTTGCCTAAGGTCACGTGTCTAGTAACTGGTGGTGCTGGATGTGAACCAGGCCGTCTGGTTCCAGAGCCTGGCTCTTCCTCTTGCGGAGATCCTGCCTTTGAGAGTTGCCTCCAGCACAGCACTTGCCCTGGGCCACCAGTGGGGCTGTAAAGTGTGCACGAGAAATCGGAAGTCTTTCCTTCTGAAACCCTCGTTGGTTGACACTTTGCACCCCCACCTGCAAGAAAGCAGCTTCTTTTATACGTAGAAACTTTTCCTGGAATGGGAAATTGGGATTTGGGTTTAAATGTTTCTTTGCTGGTCTGTGATAAGGTACGATGTGACGATAGTACACAGCAAGCAGGAAGCTTAAAAGGATAGACATTAACTGTCAAACTTGAAGGAGGATATCTCGTGATGAGCTTCTTCCGTAGCACAGCGAGTGGGGGCAGGATGCTTGTTGCCTTCTTCGTGGGTTCTGTTCTGGTAAAAGGTATCAGAAGGTCGTCACTGTTAGTAACAAAGGGACAAAAGTCTATGTATCCATGTGTGTTCGGGCTTGTCGGTAACTCCTGTGTGCATGGGATTTTAACAAACCGTGAGTTTGAGAGATCTGGCTTGAGAAAATATTACTCAACAGATTAGTCATTAGGGAATTTGGGTGATAGCTGTGAGGAGTGGAGTGGTGCAATTTAGAAGTAAATGGAAACCAAAGTGGGAGGGCCTGGGACCTGTGCTGAACCACGTGACAAAGTCCTTGGTAAACTGGCAGGTGTAATTCAGTAGTCAACATATGAGCCTGGGGACAGAGGAGTCACAAACGGGTGTGTGTTCTTGTGCTGTGTTCCTAGGTACATTCAGTCGTCCCCCTCCGTCCTGCTGTTCTCCAGAGAACAGGGACCCTCTCACACTTGATCAGTGTTCTGAGATTCGGGTGAAGTGAGCTCTGGAGCCCTTGGGAAAGTTTAAATCACATTGGGAAAAGAATTGGTGGACATTTTGGATTAATTTAGTGTTTAGTTGGCGACCCATAATAAATCCGTTATGGTCACAGGTGCTAACATTAGACTGATGATAAGTCAGATTCTTAGGGCCAATCAGTGTAGGTCAGATCTTGATAAGATAGTTATAAAAATTTTAAATCAAAAGATTGTCAAATACCAGACTGGTTTGAGGCAATATTTGATTCTGTCTTTTTTTTTTGAGGGGAGCGAGGTGAGTGAATTGAAGTTTGCACGGGGTCCCAAGGCCTTTGCCCACCTTGTCTTAAGAGCAAGGACACTGCCTTCTCCACGGGCCTGGCTCACGATGGAAGGAGAGCAACAGAGCTCCATTGTGCTGCCGCTCTGGGATTCTCTTTTGCCCACTCTGTTGGGCTGAGTGCCCCCTGCCCGCCACCCTCAGGCTAGTAGGAGCCAGATGTATTTCCAGCAGATAACATGCCGTTAACGTGCGGGGTTCACCTGGGTTGCTTCAGACTATGAATGTGAAGCTCACCCTTGCCAGTCCTTGTTAGTTTAAGAGATATTCCTGACGTAATGGGGAACGGCTGGTGATACTTTACCGTCCGAAATGAATGATAGTTACAGAGCATTGCAGCTCTGGCGGCGAGCCCAACAGTGGACTGCCTGGTCTGTACCGCGGGCCGGAAACCATAGCCCATGAACTAGAAGCCTGTCATTGGAACACAGCAATGCCTGATTTTGCAGCTTTACTGAGGTATAATTCGCAAACAAGGGCAGAAGCAACCAGCAACGAGAATCGCGAAAGGCTTTCTCATGCGGGTGGCAGCCGAGGTGGGCCTTTCCCCACCGAAGCGAAGAGCTTTGCTTTTAAAAGACATTGTGAAAACTGACAGAATTGCTACCGAAACCCCGTTCATTGTGTAGATGAAACCCCTCCGGTTGTCAGTGGAGAGTCTCCATCTGTGGGCACATTTCTCTATTTGGGTGTGCTTTGTGTCAGAGCATGGACTTTTGTATCAGACTTGGGTCCCAGCCTGTGCCTCACCCCTTACCAGGCATGCGACCTTGGTGAAGTTACTAAATCATTTGAGCCTCAGTTTCTTCAGAAAGGGGCAGTGGTGGTGGAGGGTAGCAGGTGTGTGGGTGGTTGTGAGGAGTCGGTGGCACGATAATGCACACTGAGCCCTTGGCGCGGGGTGAGCGTTGGATGCCCGGTAGGTGGTGCCTGCCGTGCCCTCCTGCAGCCTCTCACGCGGCGTGACTGTAGCAGTGAGTGCCTGGCGTACCCAGCATGTGGCTGTGATCGAGGTTGTAAGTTAGTCTTTGAGGGACTAAAGGTAGGTAGGTTGCTTTCAGGGGTTCACTTGTGGTGACTTTCTTTTTTAAGGAATTAAGGATGAATAATGGCTTCCCGTAGAATTCGGCACACTGGCGTGGTGGTGGCTGTTGGGCGTGTCTGTAGTTTTGTTTTTAACGTCTGAAACGTGACGGCATTCCTGGAAAGGCCTGGGGTAATATTTTTTTTCACAGAGATGGAGCGTGGCATGGGTGGAGCATTTGAGAGAGACTTTGCCAGAAACGAGATGGGAATGTCTCGAAGCTTTGGAGAGCCCCCTGGCAGAGGAATGGGTAAGAAGGCCCCATGGGCCCCACGTGGGCGGGGTCCTCCCCCTGGGCTACAGGCTGCCAGGCTGCCGGACATTACCCTGACGTCAGAGGTCTTACTTAGGCAAAGTCTGCTGTTTTTCCTTAGGCTTTTAAAAAAGTATTTTTTCTAGACCTAGACAAAAACTTTTGGTCCTTTAATTTTTTGTTGATGTCAGTAACACCATCTGTCTTTTAGTCTTTTCAGATGGCTTCTTTTTAAAGATTGGCATGAGGTTTTTGCATGCTGTGGGAATGAAAACTGCATTTACGTAACCTGCCTGCTCTCTAGCCCTGGCAGGGTTTTCAGGCCCTCAGAAGTAGGGCAGAAGTCCCCCACTCCAGGGCACGTTGGTGGTGTGGTTGAGTCAGCAGGATGGAGTCAGTGCTCCCCGTGCTTTTGAAAGAGGTCCGGGCTGCGAGGGAGACTTTCTCACGTTGGAAAGCCTTGGGTATTTGGGCCCACCTAAATGCAGAGGAATTCTTTTTACAGTTTTGGGTACTTGGCAGAGCAGTTTCTTTTTCGTGGCTGTCTTTCTCCATTTAGAGTTTCGATGTTTCTGAGAATGTCAGTTTAATTCTCTGTCGTTCGTGGGCTCTGAAGTTGTTTCTCTGAAAGGCAGTAAGAGCATGGCCACCCCCCTCTGTCTACCTTCCTCTGCTTCTCATCCTGCGCAGATGCCTGGGGGCAGGTGCGAGGGTGTTAAGCTGTTTATATCTAGTTTCTGTTAGCTACATTCTTAGAATTTACCAAGGCCCTACACAGGTTGTCTTCGGAGTCACCCTCTGGCTCCTGAGTGGGGCAAGATTCCTAATTCTTCAAGTTGTCTCTAGGCCTCCTGTTTGCTTTGTGTCCTTTTTGAAGGTCGGGAACTACTGGAATCTGTTTCCCAGAGTGGACCGTTGGTTGTTTGGTAGAGACTTTTGTTTCTCTTTTTCTTGGTGACCATGGTTAGGTATGCATGATTTTCGTCTTACTACGCCACTAGTGAAGACTGCCTTTATTTTCATCTTGCTTGCTGCTATGGCTGCCTGTAGCTTTATTCCAGATTGTTCTAGAGCTTTAGAATTTCAGGGGCGAGTTCACATCTTTATGTGACTAGGTTGGTCAAAGTCTCCTACTGCTATGACTGGCTTCATTTTTGTATGTTTGGGAATGGTAGGGTATTTAAGAAAATATTTTAAAACTTATTATCATTTAACTGCACCTACCAACTTGTGGATGCCTCTGGCAAGAACAGATGACGTGACTGTCCTCCCACAGGAACTCTTCCTTGCCGTGAGCCTTCAGGCTATTGCCACTGCGCAGCACCTCCTCTCTGTGATGAAGCTGGCGGCCTCGTCCTGCCTGGTGTGCGGCTCATGCGCACACCAGGAGATGGATGTGGGCTTCTTGCCTGTGAGGTTACTTCGTGTGGCAACAGGAAACTTCCTGTCCTGACCTGAATAGAAACATCTGCAGGGCTTGCTATCCCCTGCTGCTTTGGCCCCCTCTTTCTGATGGGGACGATGGAGTCCTGTCCTGGAATTCCCAGCTGCCACATGTGATCAGACCCAAGTGAATAAAATGATCTTTGTACCAAATAAAATATTGAAGTTGGGGTTTTAGGGAGGTTGCCTGGGTTGGATTTCAGATTCAGTTCTTGATCTCCTTTTCCTGGGTTGTTTACCTGAGAATTGAATCACTGGTGCTGCTTTCTGGGGTGCCTCCCTTCTCTTACATCAAGGCAGTAGATCTTGGCACTTCTTTGTGCAAACAGCTACACTTGGTCCTTCAAAAATACAGATAGGTCTGTGGTCTTTGATCTTGGAGGGTATGGTGCAGTGAGTACACCACACTGGGAGTGGCTCAGAATAGCGCCGGAGGCCAGTCCATTGAAGTGTCCTAGTGAGGAAGCGTGTGCTCTAGATGGTAGTTGAGACGCTCTGCTCAAGCAGTGGATCTGCAGGAGCTCAGGAGCTCCGTGCCGGAGGATGCATTTGCGGCTGGAGGGGCTGGGGGTCCAAGTGGGCTTGGCACAGGCAGTGGATGTGCTGCAGGTGGAGTGGCTAATGCCATCGGGTGCAGAGGCTTCGAGATGGGGTCTGCCCGGGGCAGGGGATGAGCATGGGCAGAACAGGTTCCCATCGGGAGTCAGTGCAGGGAGTCAGTGCAGGGAGGCGTGCGGATGCCCATGGGCAGTATCTGGCCTTTGTCCTCAGATCAGTGCCTGGTTGAAAGCCCTTGCAGGAGATGATTTAATCTAAGCATTATCTTAGGAGAGCAGCCTAAGCTCAGGCACAACAAACGGAACCGCAGGTGTCGTGGAAGAGTAACTCCATACTTCCTAGCAGGCTGCAATCTGGTTTTTTGTTGCTGGTGTTGTTAAGACAAGGTCTCGCTCTGTTGCCTGGCCTATAGTGCAGTGGCTTCATTATAGCTCAGTGTAGCCTCGAACTCCTGGGCTCAAGCCATCCTCCTGCCTCAGCCTCCTGAGAGTAGCTGGGACTGCAGGGATGCACCGCCATGCCTGGCTAATTATTTTTACTTTTTTGTAAAGACGGGGTCTCTACGAAGTCCAGGCTGGCCTCAAACTCCTGGGCTCAAGCAGTCCTCTCGCCTCAGCCTTCCAAAGTGCTGCGATTACAGGCATGAGCCGTCCTACCCAGCCTGAAGTCTGTTTCTTAGTCGACTTCCTCACCTCCTTCCTTAGCAGCTAGTTGGAGTATAAGAAACAGCTGATTTTTGGTTATGGTCATAATACACAATGTGCTTTGTGGCCGGTGTCCAGGTTGCTGAGCATGTCCTCTAGGACCAGAGAAGGTGGGTACAAGTGAGTATCTTCTACATAACAAAAGGAGTGACCAGAAACTTGAAACGGTAACATTAAGAACATTTGACAACCTTTAAAGAGGCTCAGCGAGCAGCGGTGCTTTCTGTTTGTGGCGCGAGCGTGCGCACATGTGTGTGTATGTGTGTGTGTGTGTGTGTGTGTGTGTGTGTGGTTGAGGGTGTATTTATATTCCCAAAGCTTTGTCAGCTAGTCACTATTACACCCACTTCATTTCAGGCAGGGCTGGCGGGCTCAGGTTGCGGGAGTATTTCTGCACACAGCTCATTAGCTATGTGATTTTCCCAGCGCTGTGTGCATTCGCTTACTGGCTTCGCCATTGAGGCTGTAAGTGGAGCTGTGGCTTCAGTTTGCTGTAGGGTAATGAGAGGTGCTGATGGGCTGCAGGTGGATGAAATGTAGGCTTCGGCCTTCTGAACAGGAAGTTCCAGAGAAAGGGGCCTTAGTTTCTGGCTCACGTGAGATGGGGAACCCTCAGTCCTAGGGGTCTGGACCAGCTTAGAAAACTGTGCCACTGGGCAAGTGCCGACAGCTCTGTTCTTGCGCTGCCCAAGTTCAGTCCATGGACGCACAGCTCCTAGCTCTGCTGGGCGCATTCGCAGGTGACCCCGCAAACTGGGCCTCAGACTCTGGAGCTACATGGATCCTAAGCATTGTGACCGATCATCAAGGACTCTTCTGGTTTTCTGCGAAATTATCTTGTCTGTATGTGTATATTTCTCATCCTTTTCCCCTTTCCCTTCTTCGTTCTTTATTTATATTTTTTATTAGTAGTATTTCTACTCTGGAATCTGTAATGAGCAAATTTCTATTACCACAGAGAAATTTGGCTAATTTTTTTTTCTTCCTGATTTCCTTAGAAATCCTAAGTAATGCACTGAAGAGAGGAGAGATCATTGCAAAGCAGGGAGGAGGTAGGAAACGCTTAGTTTGATGTTTGTTTTCTAGAACAGGCTGCTACTACCCGGGATAGTGGAGTGTGTAGTGGTGAGATGCTCGGGCTCTGACAGACTCCCGGGGAGGGGGGCCAGCTCTCCCTCTCCTAGCTGGGTGACGTTTGGCAAGTCACTGAACCTCTCTGTTTCTCATCCTAATCTGTAAAATGGGGGTGTGATAGTACCTCTGGGTTGTTGTGAAGAGTAAATGAGCTAAGGCACGTGCGCACTTACGTAAGTGCTGTGTAAGTGTTAGCCATTGTCATTATTATAATACCCCTGTGATTTGGGGACTTTCTTGTTTCCATACTCCAAAATTGTAAATTCCTAGGAGTAAATATTTTTTCCATATATAAACCTGATTGTAAGAGTGAAAGTACACCTAATAGATAATAAGTGCTTACTAAAATATACACGTGTACTCATTATTAAAATTCAGAAAATTTTTGAAGAAAGTAGATATTTTCTGAAGTCCCACTGCCCAGTGATGAATTGTGGCCTATATCCTTGGTAAACAGTTTGGTCTATATTCTTCCATTAATGCAGTTTAATGGGTACTTAGAACTGAATATGCTTTTCAGCCCAGTTTTCCTCAAGGTTCTGAGTGTCTTGGTATTTCCTTGGCATCTCCCCTGTTGTGGTGGGCTGGTTCTACAGCTCCAGACCGGCTCTGCTTCTTCCTAATTCTCTGCTGTTAGCATTGGGAGTCGCCTCGTTTCCGATGCCACTGGGCAAACTACCCACCCTTGCCAGGTCCCTTACCTTTTCCTGTTACAGTAAGAGGAAGTTGGGTATTTTCTGAGACATTTCTGCTCTGAAAGTCAAATATTCTTAAAGTTGGGCCTGTTTTTGGCCACTGAGTATGCTGCTATTCAGCTAAGGAACCAGGCACGGAGAAGTGGAGTGACTTGTCGAGGTCACAGCCTTGATCACTTAGAGAACCAGTTGGATTTGCATCTCGGACTAGGCTGCTCGGTCAATAATGGGCTGGCTTTGGACTGGACCACCATTCCCAGTGGGGCCGTGGTAGTGAAGCTTGAGAGAAGGGCCTTGCATTCAGCGTGTGCAAAGGTGGTGGGTGGTGGCCTTGTTGGGGGAGCCAGACCCTCCCGCTCCAGAGTTGCCAGCACCACAGACAAGGGACCCTGTGGACTGCTGAGTGCCCCTGGGCCTCTTCCCAAGCCTGCTCTGCAGTGCCACTGACATCTTCCTTCCAAAGCCAGCAAAGTTAGACACAGGTGTCGTGGCAATGAGGTTCCTGGAAGTGGCCAGCTGTGTGCATTTGTGTACAGAGCATCTGCTTCGGTGCTTCTGTTTGTTTTCTTTCTCTCTGCTTGATTATGTGGCTGTCTAGTCACTTGTCTGTGCCCTGGCAGTGCTAAGGAAATGCAGCCAGACTGGCCACCAGCAGAGCACCTTAGAGGGAGGGTAAAGGTTGTGAGTGACTTTGCATCATCTCCATATGACGCCTGTCACTGGGCGGCCCTCCTGAATGTGGGGTTTCCACGCCTTCCCCAAGAGCTTTTCTCAGTGTCTAATGAAGGGGAAACCTCAGAGGTCTCAGGAATTGACATGTGTGGCTCACAGAGCTTGTCACAGATAGTAGCACCTGAGAAGCCACACAGAGGTGGCATTTTGCTCTTTGTAAATGTCATTGCAGAAATCACAACCGTGCAGCCTAGGAAGAATGATAAGGACCCTGTGTACGTGCTGCGCAGCTTTTAACAGTTGTCAGCTCTTGAGGGGTGTCTTAGTGGGAAATCATTGCAGGGCTTAGTTCCCGACCCGTGCTTGTAAACTGAAGTGCCCAGGCCTGGCATTGTGTGCACACACGTGCACCAGTCCCTGACACCCACCTGTGTTTTGTGTCCCTGTTTCAGGTGGAGGTGGAGGCAGCGTTCCCGGAATTGAGAGGATGGGCCCTGGCATTGACCGCATTGGCGGTGCTGGCATGGAGCGCATGGGCGCAGGCCTGGGCCATGGCATGGATCGCGTGGGCTCCGAGATCGAGCGCATGGGCCTGGTCATGGACCGCATGGGCTCTGTGGAGCGCATGGGCTCTGGCATTGAGCGCATGGGCCCGCTGGGCCTCGACCACATGGCCTCCAGCATCGAGCGCATGGGCCAGACCATGGAGCGCATTGGCTCGGGCGTGGAGCGCATGGGCGCCGGCATGGGCTTCGGCCTGGAGCGCATGGCCGCTCCCATCGATCGTGTGGGCCAAACCATTGAGCGCATGGGCTCAGGTGTGGAGCGCATGGGCCCTGCCATCGAGCGCATGGGCCTGAGCATGGAGCGCATGGTGCCCGCAGGCATGGGGGCTGGCCTGGAGCGCATGGGCCCCGTGATGGATCGCATGGCCACTGGCCTGGAGCGCATGGGCGCCAACAACCTGGAGCGTATGGGCCTGGAGCGCATGGGCGCCAACAGTCTGGAGCGCATGGGCCTGGAGCGGATGGGCGCCAACAGCCTTGAGCGCATGGGCCCTGCCATGGGCCCGGCCTTGGGCGCTGGCATTGAGCGCATGGGCCTGGCCATGGGTGGCGGTGGCGGTGCCAGCTTTGACCGCGCCATCGAGATGGAGCGTGGCAACTTTGGAGGAAGCTTCGCAGGTTCCTTTGGCGGAGCTGGAGGCCATGCTCCTGGGGTGGCTAGGAAGGCCTGCCAGATATTTGTGAGAAATGTGAGTGTCTCTCGGTGCTTCTGTGCACAAAGGGAGAAGGGAGGCAGGGGTTGGTGGGCCTGAGTGGTGGCAGGTCTAGGTCATTGGTGATGCCCCCGATGGGGAGCCAGGTAACACGATGGCACACCTCGTCCCCCGAGGTTGGTGCTGGCGGGACGAGGAGGGAGTGTGAGAACTTTGGCGCTTGTGCGGCAAGAATGTGGGTTCTGGGAGACGCTGGGCTTTTCCAACGTGCTAGACTGCAGAGCAGTGCGAGCTGAAAGGCTCTAGTTTGTGATCCTGTGGCTTGAAGAGCCATTGGAAGAACCAGTCTTGGCAGGATGATTCAGAGAAAGAGGCGGCTGTAACTGAATTATCTGTCCCAACTCAGCCACCGTTAGCCACGGTCGAGGGGTTCTGTGGGCCACACGGCATAGGCCCAGAGCATCGCAGACAGAGTCTCAGGAGTGAACTGGCTGTGTCACCTCACGGCCTTGTCCCAGATAGACTTGCTTTGCTCCCTGCTCAGTCTGCAGGGCAGCCAGCTTCTGTGAGTAGTAAATCCTCGAGGTGACCTCGGAGCCAGCTGTGAGGTCTGTGGTAGGGTTTGGCGGATTGTACATCGGTCTTCTTTCTCCCCCCAGCTCCCATTTGATTTCACATGGAAGATGCTAAAGGACAAATTCAACGAATGCGGTAAGTGTGTGGGAAGGGCTTGCCAGGTGCTTTCGTGTGCTGTGGCTTGTTGGTGACACCCCCAGTTGAGCATGAAGCTTCCTCCCTGGTCTTCACAGCCCCCCATCGACTCTGGGGGATCGCTGGGCCTTGCCAGTTTTCTGCCTGCGCAGATACTCGGACAGATTGTTGAGCGTCCTGTTACGTGTCATGCTTTTCACCTGTGTTCCCATTGCATCCTTAGCTTTCTTTTTTTCCTCCTATTTGGGGTTTTTGAAAGGAGTCATTGTTGTCCCCATTTCACAGATGCCAGACAAAGTCACCTTCCTAACGGTGCTTGGCTTCTGGGTGGCAAAGCTAAATAACCATGTCCCAGACGGGGTCGCTTTCTCCCCCAGCATAGCTAGTTGGGTGCCCCTGGGCTCGTGTGGCTCTGTGTAGAGGTGAGGCTCGGGCTGCTTTTCAGCCACATCAACATTAAGCCTGAGGAGGCTTGGTGGCGGCTGCCTCAGGGTTCTCTGTCCCTGTTTCACAGTGGCTCGGATTTCACCACCATTGCTGTTTCTCCCTGGGTCTTCTCAGGGCAAGCTGTTGAGTGAGGGATCACGCCGCTCCCCCTGCTCCCGAGATGCCTGGAGGGCCCTGTGCCTGTAAGGGAAAGTGCAGACTCCAGCCTCGTGAAGGCTTGGTCCCATCCTCCTCCATCTTCCTCCTGTCCCTGAATCTGAGCCACAAGTGCTGCAAGTCCCCAGAATGCTCTGGTGCCAGCTGTTACCAGCGAGGCTTCCTTCTGGTGAACTTCCGCAGCAGCTCTTTCAGAACTTCCCTGAGACCCCCCACCTTGTCGGTCCTCTCCTTGGCAGAGCTAGTGCTTCTGGAATGGTGGGTCTCCAGCTCCATTTGCAGGGTTGTGACCTTGGCGCTCACCTGGAACTCTGGGTCTCTAGGGTGCGTACCCTGCAGACCCCACCCGCTTCTGCAGTGCTGACACATACCCCGACGCTAATAGGTGCTTGAATGAGTACGTGTGACCTGCTTGCTCACCGTTTCTGGGCTTACGTCGGGGCAGTGCAGAGGTGTCACTTGGCTTGACGATGACTTTATAACCGGGGGCGGTGGCGTATCGGAAATGAAGCCTCTAAAATTTGCCTGTGGAGTTGGCTTTACGTGGCCGCTTCTTTTTTGAACCTTCTGGAATGTAAAGCATACATGCGAAGCCTCCAGGAAGGTTTATCGTGGTGCACTCAGGCTGTTGTCCTGTTAGCAGGAGAATGGCAATGTGGCCGAGGGCCCGTAGTGGCTGGTTCCTGCCATCGTGTTCTGAGCGTTCGTGCTCCAGGCGCAGGGGCCTCTCTGCTTCTTGACCTTGTCAACCAGAATCCAGCAGGTGCTCTGGGCCGAGCGGGCCCCGACAGGCTGAGCTCTGGGTTTGCCTGATGAGCGTGGTCTCCTCTTCCTCCCTGTGCCAGGCCACGTGCTGTACGCTGACATCAAGATGGAGAACGGGAAGTCCAAGGGGTGCGGAGTGGTGAAGTTCGAGTCCCCGGAGGTGGCCGAGCGGGCCTGCCGGATGATGAACGGCATGAAGCTGAGTGGCCGGGAGATCGACGTGCGAATCGATAGAAACGCTTAAGCAGTTGCCTTTTTTAAACATCGATACCAGACCTCTGAATTTGTATTTTTTCTTGTTAACCATTTTAATTTGTTGGCTGGATGTATAAAGATGTTTAAAAAATTCAGTTGCTTTTTGGGGTAATTTGAATTACTTTTTTAATGACTGGGGTTCCATTTGACTGTTTGCATTGAGATTGCAATGTGCGCAATTTTTTTTGTAGTTCGTGGCATCTTGTTGACATCAAATATGACTTTGATAATAAATACCAGTTCCTGAAATGGGGGTGCCCGTGTGTTTGTGTTTGGGGGCGACCATCTGAGGTTTGGGGAGCTGGAGCCGAGGGGGCTCCCGGCTTCCCTCGGAGCAGTGACCCCCAGGGATCTCTCCCCATTCTTGCTTGTCCGGGGTCCCCGGGGGTGGGAGGACCTTGGAAAGCTCTTGTGTGGAAACTGCCTTCTCAGTGGTCTTTAATTCCCCAGTGCTGATAATGGAGTGTTTAAAAGCTGTCCGCAAAGCCACCCTGTCTC
>CAUYSK010108222.1:0-28170 GCA_963575035.1 Avahi laniger
AAAATACAGCTCCCATGACCTGCAGTGTCAGACAGCACCAGCTCTGCCATCAGCCACAAACCTGGAGTCAACTGAGTAGGGCAAGGGCAGGGGCAGATCCTGTTTGAATTAAAAATGATGATATTTTGTGCATCATGGATTTTTTGCATTAATTTTGATTTTCAAAAATAATCCATTAAAATATGACTTGTTTTATGTGATAGCTGAAACTAAAACTCTTAGAAGAAAACACAGGAGCTAAATTTTCATAACCTTGGATTTGGCGATGGATTCTTAGATATAACGCCAAAAGGACAAGCAACCACAACCACAAAATAGATAAATTGGACTTCATTAAAATTAAACTTTTCTGCCTCGAAGGCCACTACCGGGAAAGGGAAAGGACAAACTCCAGAACTGGAGTCAATATTTGCAAATTGTGTATTGGGTAGGAGTCTAGTATCCAGAATATATGAAGAATTTTAGGCTGGTGGCCCGTAACTGCAATCCCAGCACTTTGGGAGGCAGAGGCAGGAGGATTGCTTGAGGCCATATGCAACCATATTGGAATTGTTTTATTTCTTTAGCTGGGGTGTGGGCTCATGCAGGGGTTATTATTTCCTATATCTTTTTGTATGTCTTAGCTATTTTATAATCAAGAAAAATACCCTTCTCCCTGCACCCCCTTCCCCTCTGACTCCTGCCCACTTCTCTGCCCCACCATATAGGCAAAACTTATCCAAAGAATCGTATGTGGTCTTCTCCACGCCTCATCTCCCTCCTTCTCCACCCCACTCAAACTTTTGTCCCACCACTCCACTGACACTGCTCTTGTCCAGGACACCAAAAACCTCCCTGTTCCCAAATCCCCACTTCACCTCCCTGACCTTGGCCACATCTGACACAGCTGTCCTCATGCTCTTGAACCCTCTTCCAGTGACTCCACCCCTTTGTCAGTCTCCTCCTGCCCCACTGCCTTGGCTTGACCTTTAGATATTGGGGGGCTCCAGGGTCTGTCCACTCCTCCATGGCACCTCCTCCCTACGCAATCTCTGACCCCAAACTGAGTCTCCAGCCCTGACATTTCCCGTCCTAGTCAGCTCTAGCTGCCATTCAGATCCCACAGAGTGGGTGGCTTAAACAACAATTTATTTCTCACGTTCTGGAGACTAGGAGTCCAAGATCAGGGTGACAGCACGGTCAAGTTCTTGGTAAGGGCCTTCCTCCTGATTTGCAGATCTTTCCTTTGTACATGCACATGCAGAGAGAGAGAGAGATTTCTCCTCTTATAAGGCCACTAACCCCATCACGAGGGTACCTCCCTCATGACCTAACTAACCCTAATTACCTCCCAAAGGCCTAACCTCCAAATACCATCATGTCTGCAATTAAGGCTTCAATTGGGGAGGGGGGACACAAATATTCAGTCTATGGCACCAATAAACACCAGACTTAGATCTGGGTGACCCACAGAAAACTGCTGACATGTGACCATGTTTGATCCATCAAAGCAGCAATTTCCTGAGGTCCAACGGAATACAGACCCCTTCCTGGACAGAGCTAACAGATATGACGTGACCAAAACAGAAGTGGAGTCATCCTTGTTTGCTCTTTTTCACTCACATCTGACATCCAGGGCTGGTTTCATGGGTGTGCGCCTGGGCAGTCACACAGGGCCCCACACCTAGAAGGGCTCATGCTTGAGTGAATGCTCTGCCTTAGCTGTCTGGAAATTCTTAGTAATTCTGGAACAAGGGGGGAACCCTGCATTTTCAATTTGTATAGGACTCTGAAAATTACATACCTGGTCCTGCTAACATCCAATCCATTAACGACTGCTGTCTTTTCTGAGTCCCCTGCTGTTTACCGCCTCCCCCAAACCCCCACCATCGCAAACCCAAACCAAGTCAAGATCAGCTTACCTGCATACCTGTTGTTCTTCCAGCAGTCAGGCCTGCCCCTTTATTTCACCGAACCCCTCTGCACTGGACTTCCTTCAACCTGGTTCCCATGCAGCAGGATACTGCCTGTAAAATGGAAATCAGATCAGGCCCTTTAGCTGCTCAAAATCCTCCAAAGGCTTCCTAATCCACTTGAGATAAGATCCAAGTGTGTTAGTTACCACGCCCTACAAGCCCTGCCTGCTCCATCTTTGGCCATCACTCCAATTATATCTCCCACCACTCCCTCTCCCCCTTGCTCACCCCAGCCACACTGCTAACCTTCTGTCTCCTTCCTGCCTCCATGCCTTTGCACTTACAGTTCCCTCTCCTAGAAATGCTATTCCCTAGCTCTTTTCGAGTTTGCTCCCTCCTTTCGCGCAGATCTGCAGGCTCAGATGGCATCTCCTCAGAGAGACTTTCCTGACTGCCCTCTCTCATCCCTACTCTTGACGACTCGCCCTGCCTTACTTTTCCTCACACCACTTATCACACCCGAAACCATACACATTAAATCTTGGCCTGATTACTTTTGATCGCCCCCATTATAATGGAAGTTCTATGAGAATTAGGACTAGGGTTAGTGCCTAGAAAAATGCCTGGCACATGCTAGTGCTCGAAAGATGTGTGGAACGGCTACTGTTAAATGGGGGAATGAAAGAAAAAAAATCATGAAGGGATAATAGGAAAACAAATAATAAAGTGTAGACCTAAATCCAACCCATATCAATAATTATATTAAATGGTGATGGTATAAATACTTCAACTAAAAGACAGAGATTGGATTTAAAAAAAAACTCTATTACATGTTGCCTACAAAAGACCACTTTAAATATAAAGACATAAATAAGCTGAAAGCAAATGAACGAAAGAAAGATGCCATAGAAATGATAAGCATAAGAGGGCCAGTGTGGGTATTTTAATATCAGGTAAATTAGACTTTGAAACAAAGATTATTACCAGAAATACAGACATTTCCTGGTGATAAAAGGGGCAACTCATCAGAAAGAAAAAAAACCACAAATGTGTATACATTAATAAATAGAGCCCCTAAATATACAGCAAAAATCAATACCATTAAAGAATGAAAGAGACAATTCCACAGCCACGGTGGGAGAGATTTTTCTCAACAACTAATAGACAAAAATTCAGAAAAGACAAGATCTGAGCAACACTACCAACCACCTTGATCTAACCGAACGCTCCAATTTATAACATCACACATACAGTTTGCAGAACACTCAACAACAATACAATACACATTCTTTTTAAGTGCACATGGAACATATACCCAGACAGGCCAGATGATGGGCTTTAAAATAACTCGTAATACATTTAAAAGAATAAAACTCATACAGAATATATTCTCTGACCACACGCAACACAATTGAATCAGAAATTAATAACCATAACATTTAGATGGAAACTCCAAAAGTCTGGAAATTAAGTAAGACATTTTAAAACAATTTAGAATAATTCATGGGTCAAAACAGGGGAAATTAGAAATATTTTTAACTGAATGATAACAAAAATACAACAAATACATGGGATGCAGTTAAGCAGTATGTAGCAGGAAATTTATAGCTTTAAATGCATTAGAAAAGATGAAAGCTCTAAAACCAATGACCTAAGGTTTCAGCTTAAGAAACTAGAAAAAGGGCACAAAAAACTCAAAGAAAGTAACCCAAGGTCAGACCTCCCGAGGCCAGGGTAATTTCACAGTTCCCTCTTGATTTCCAGTGTTTTGAAACTGGTTTCCCAAGGGAGTGGGATTCCTGCTCTGCCGGTCTGTAAACGAGATGAATTAACCTCACTCAGCGACCCCTGATCCTGGGGCCCACACACCCGTGGGAACTGAGAGGTAGGGGCGCACCCCTGAATCCCCCCTACGGCGCTGTCCTTGCTGCACCCTGGACCTCGCCGTCGCTGAGACCCGCTGCCCCCTGACCCTCGATGCCCGATGCCCCACTGTCCCCGTGAGCCTCGACGTCCTGGCTGCTCTCGCGACCCCGCGGCCGTTGGGCCCGCCTGGCGCCCTCCCAGCTCCTCCGCGGCGGGCGCCATGCGGCCTGGGCCCGCGCTCCTCCTCCTGGGCCTGGGCCTGGACCTGGGCCTGCTCCCGCCACACCCTGCTCCTCGCGGGGCCCGGGCCGCCGTCCCCGGGGCGCCGGTCACGCAGTCGAGCGCCCTCCTCTGGGGCGCCCGGGGCTTGAGGGAGCGCGGAGGCCACACCCGCCTCAGCCTGCGGCGCCGCGCGGCCCGGGACGGCGGCGTCCTCCTGAGCGGCAGCCGCGACCTCTGCTTCCCCCGTGGCGGGCCCGGCCGGGCGGGCGGCGAGCGGCGCGTGTCCCCGCGGCCCCCGGGCTGGTACTGCCTGGGCGTGCACGTCCTGCTCCGCGGCCGGCCGGGCCCCGCGGCGCCCACGCACGTGGACCTGCGCGTCTGGGCGCCCCGCGGCCGGCTCTCGCTGGCGTGGTCTGCCCGCCTGCCGCACTCGCTGGGGCCCCTAGCCTGGGCCTTCCGCCTGCAGCTGCTCGGGCCCGGGGAAGCCCGGCCGACCCGCGCCCGCCGCGCAGCCGCCGCCACGCGCCCCTCCGCTCGCTCCGTCCTGCCCGCCGACCTCCGCCCCTACTCCGGCTTCGTGGCCCACACCCAGTGTCCCACAGATGGACCCACGCCCGTCGTTTTGGAAGCCGTCGACTCGTCCAACCGCACAGCCATGACGTCTTCCGTGTCCTGTCAGATAAGATCCTGCATCATCAAGCAGGTGAAGATCAACACGAACAATGACAGCGCCCCTGTGTTCCTGACGAGGAAGGAGGAAGCCACCATCAACGCCACCGCTCAGTATGACTGCCCGTTTGCCCATGCCATTGCCATGTACTGGCAGGTCTTCTCCGTGCCCTCCGTGAATGACGTGCCCGACTGGACACAACCTATGGATCTATCACAAATCGATATCAAGAACGATCCATTATTTATACACATCCCTCGCTCTTCTTTACACTGGGGGGTGTATGTGTTTAATTTCACAGTGTCCATCACCACATCCGATCCAAGAATGCCTCTACTGCAAGACTCAGACTCCATCTATGTCTGCATTGTCAGACGTCCCCTGAAGGCCGTTATTCTTGGGAATGCCAGCGTGAGAGTGAACTTCACGGATGAGCTGATTCTGAACGGAGCAACGTCCTCTGACCCAGAGGCCGACGACCCATTAGAGGGACTCCAGTTTTTCTGGCACTGTACCACAAATCCACACAACTACCATGAAGACCAGATAATGGTGATGAGCCAGGAAGTCTGCCACCCAGAGCAGACTAATCTCAAGTGGCCTTGGGCCTCTGGCCCTGTGCTAACACTTTTGCCAGAAACACTTAAAGGTGACCAGGTGTATTTTTTCAGAATGGTGATACAGAAGGGTTTCAGAAGAGCATTTTCTGATAAAAGAGTGCATGTGCTCCAAGGACCAAGAGCTATTGCACACATTTCATGTATTGAAAATTGTGATCGGACTTTAATGATATCAGATAGATTTTCTTTGTTTTTAAACTGCACAAATTGTGCAAGGCGTGATTTCTATAAGTGGTCAATTTTGTCTTCTTTGGGCAGTGAAGTGCTATTTGATTGGATGGGGCAAACGGTAACAGGAAGGAATAGTGCTTATTTGTCTATAAAAGCTTTTGCTTTCAGTCATTTTTCAGAAGCTGAGTTTTCAGCTTCTCTATACGTAGCAAGTTGGAGTGGAGATATCTCAGTCTTCAGGCATTTCTTTATTCCTAACCATGGCCCTCAAATTGGAGAATGCAAAATTAATCCAGCTAAAGGAATTGCACTTTTTACTAAATTTGTTGTCCAGTGCAATAATTTTAAGGACCAGCACATCCCTCTTACATATAAAATAATTGTTTCTGATTTGCACGGTATTGGTGAAATCAGTTCAGTAAAAGAGAACAGCTTGGGGACCATCCTGTATTTGGGTACTGAGCCCACAGCACCCCCTTCCTTTCTTCCTGTTGGTGTGTTGACCAATCATTATGCCACCAAAATATATGCTCAGGTTTATGACTCTCTAGGAGCTTTTGCTCAGGTGACTTTGTATGCCACCGTACAGGCTCCTACTGACAAAAACTCATCAAAGACTGTATTGCATCAGTTACTCGATCTCACCAACGGGCCAAGTTCATTGCTATCTACATTGCTTCAAAAGCAGAATTTTTTACCTGCAGGTTACTTAATGTATATAGTAGCCTCCGTCTTGAATAACATGAAAGCTGAATCACCTCTCCAAGCTGAAAAAGTCAATCTCCGAGAACACCTTGTCAATCAGTCTTTCCTTCTTCCTGCAAGCACTTTGGTGGAAATCGGCCAGGTAGTAACGACTATTACCAAATTAACCCAGAAACCCTTGGAACTCACCGGAGTGGCTCAGAAACGTGCCACAGTGAGGTTATGGCAAGCAAATCAAGCCCTGCAAGAGTATCAACAAAAAGATAAACACTTTAGCTCTGAACAAATAGAAATTGTGAGCACTGGAATATTAACAAGTTTGTCCAATATCCTTAAACTGACTGTTCCTCACGAAGTGGTTGAAGATCCTTTCTATGTAATAGAATCTCTATCAGACACGATATTGGCTAATAAAGTGCCAGGGACTGAAACCACTGTCATGAGAACCCCCAACTTTAACATGTATGTCAAGAAAGTTGAAAAGTGGAAGGTTACCCAAGTCTTCAGAAACGAGACACACTGCCGAAATTGTTTTTATCCAGCACTCAATGTGAGCAGTGTTCCGGCCCTGCCTGCAAATGCTCCAATTTCTACCATGTTTTGTGAGTTTGCAGAGGACCCTTTTCCTTGGTTAGATGGTGGAGAAAGCACTTCAGTGGAGGTGGTTGGATTCAGAATGACTGGAGCCGCAGACAACGGCACTGTGATAGAGATCACACCCGACGTAGTGGAAGTGTACCTTGTCAGAAAAAACTTGACCTTTGCAACTTTTAATCTCACAGTGGGACCCAGCAGTGAGCTTGACGGGGCCTTGAAGAAGACAACAGGGGCGTTTAGCTTTGAAGTGGACAGCAGAGTACTCAGGGAGGTGCTGGTCCACATTGTGACTGAAGTGACCGTGTTGTTCGAGGTGTTGGTGTACGCAGGCAGTCAGCTCAGCCCCACGGCTCTGGTCGCCACCTTCCTCGTGCCTCATGACATCCCTCCAGTTGCCAGCCAGAGTGCCCTGTTTGATCCCGCCTGCACGGTGAAGGCAGCCCGCCTGGTTTGCCTCCCACTGTCTCTGCTGCAGGTCATAGCTCAACGCAGCCACTCGTCCCAGTGTGCCATATCCGTGGTTCTGCAGGCACCTCGTTTTGTCATAAAGCCCAATGACAGGCTGGTGAGGATTTCTCTTTTCAGCGTTCAGTGCTTGGACATGTATGGGATCCAGAGCGAGTGGAGGGAAGACAACTGTGTGCTCGGTGAGAAGACCACCTGGCACAAGGTGCACTGTGTCTGCAGGCATGCGGTGCGGGCCAGGCGGCAGCTGGGCACACTCAGGCTAACCAGCCTTCACCTGCACACCCGTTACGTGATGGCCAGGGTGATTGTGGTCCCTAACCCCGTGGATCTGCAGTTAAAGGTCATCAAGAATGTTTACCATAACCCTGTGACCCTCTTCACTGTGCTTTTTATCATGTTCCTGTACATGGTCCTAGCTTTCTGGGCCTTGCACAGGGATGAAATGGACCAGTTTCTTCGGGAACATGTGATAGTTCTACCTGATAACGATCCTTATGATAACATATGCTACCTGGTCACTGTTTTTACAGGAAGTCGTTGTGGGGCTGGGACCAGAGCCGACGTCTTTGTGCAGCTTAGGGGCACAGCAAGTACCAGCGACGTGCACTGTTTAAGCCATCCACATTTTACAACTCTCTACCGCGGAAGCATCAGCACTTTCCTCCTAACAACAAAAAGTGACTTGGGGGACATCCATTCCATCCGCGTGTGGCACAACAACGAGGGCAAAGCACCTAGTTGGTATTTAAGTCGAATCAAAGTGGAAAATCTGTTTAGCAGGCACATTTGGCTGTTCATATGCCGGAAATGGCTCTCTGTTGACACCACTTTGGACAGAACGTTTCACGTTACCCACCCAGATCAGCCTCTGAACAGAAGAGATTTTTTCTTTATAGATGTGAATAATAAGCTAGGGAAAAACCACATGTGGTTCTCCATTTTTGCCAGTGTCATTCCTAAACCTTTCAGTAGGCTCCAAAGATTGTCTTGTTGTTTAGCAATGTTGCTAAGCTCTCTTCTTTGTAACATTATGTTCTTTAATCTAAATAGAAAAGAACAAACTCAGTCAAGAGAGGGGCGCTACATCAGATCAATGATGATAGGAATTGAAAGTGTCTTAATTACAATCCCTGTGCAATTATTAATAACCTTTTTGTTCACCTATTCTCAGAAGAAACCTCAAGTGAAGCTAGAGGAGGTGTCTCCTCAGAAGCATCCCCTGATGTCAGAAGACGGTGGACACTGGGAAGAACGTCTGGGAAAGTGGCATGCTCGTCAAACCGTCGCGACACATGCTAGCGAGACCACAAAGACTGAGAAGCCTGCTTCTAGGCGAAAGCCTGGGCTTCCTAAGCCTTCTGTTAAAGCAAGCTTTAGATCAGAGCACCAGCATGAGAAGACAGAAACCAAGGCCCCGGAGACCCATGGACCAAACACAAATTCCAACAACAACAACAAAGAGGACAATGAAGATGTTCCTTCTGAAGAGCCCTCTTTGCAGCAGGATCTTCCCCCACCTAAAAAAAAGCCCCGGATTGTCCTGCCGTGGTGGTGTGTTTATGCGGCATGGTTCTTGGTTTTTGCCACTTCCAGCATATCCTCCTTCTTTATTGTATTTTATGGGCTGACTTACGGCTACGAGAAGTCAGTAGAATGGCTCTTTGCATGTTTTTGTTCATTCTGTCAGTCAGTCTTTCTGGTGCAGCCGTCCAAAATCATACTCTGGTCAGGCATCAGGACAAATAAGCCCAAGTACTGTAAAAACCTCTCATGGTCAACCAGGTACCACTATTCAGAGATCAGGCTGCGGAGAATGAACATGCACCCAGAGGAGATGAGGACGCTACACGAGCGCATCAGCCAAATCCGTGGCACGAGGATGTACCAGCCCCTCACGGAAGACGAAGTTAGAATATTCAAAAGAAAGAAAAGGATCAAGAGAAGAGCTCTCCTCTTCCTGAGCTACCTCGGGACTCACCTCATCTTCCTGGCCCTTCTGTTGGTCCTCATCGGCCTGCTGCGCCACACCGACAGCTTCTACTACAACCAGTTTCTCCGTGATCAGTTCTCCATGGACCTTGCTGCTGTGACCAAGCTGGAAGACGTCTACCGATGGCTGAACAGCGTGCTGCTGCCTTTGTTACACAACGACCTGAATCCCACGTTCCTTCTCGACGACTCGTCCACCATCCTTGGCCTTCCACTGATGAGGCAAGTGAGAGCAAAATCTAGTGAAAAAACGTGTCTACCTGCTGAAAACTTCATGCAAAACAGCATCAAAAGAGAAATTCGTTGTCATCCCAAATATGGCATCGACCCAGAAGACACAAAAGACTATTCTAGCTTTTGGAATAAAATTGATAAACGGCACACACACAAGAATACCAATGGTTTTGCTTATAAGCATCAAGGAAAGCAATGGGTGTATTATTCCTATGGGTCGTTACATACCTACGGATCAGGAGGATATGCGTTCTACTTCTTTCCAAAACAGCAGAAATTTAATTCCACACTGAGGCTCAGAGAACTTCAAGAAAGCAATTGGCTTGATGAGAAGACGTGGGCTGTGATCTTGGAATTGACAACTTTCAATCCAGATGTCAGTCTGTTCTGCAGCATTTCAGTCGTATTTGAGGTCTCACAGTTAGGGATTGTCAACACCAGCATAGCTCTGTACTCTTTCTCACTTGCTGAGTTCAACACAAAAGCTTCAGCAGAAATCTACTTGTATGTGGCCATCCTCATTTTTTTCTTAGCCTACATTGTCGACGAGGGCTACATCATCATGCAAGAAAGAGCCTCCTACGTGAGAAGTGTATATAATTTGCTCAACTTTGCTTTAAAATGCATATTTACTGTGTTGATTGTGCTCTTTCTCAGGAAGCATTTCTTGGCCACTGGTATGATTCGGTTTTACTTGTCAAACCCCGAAGACTTCATTCCCTTTCATGCAATTTCTAGAGTAGATCACACCATGAGAATAATTTTGGGTTTCCTGTTATTTCTGACAATTTTGAAGACGCTCAGGTATTCCAGATTCTTCTATGATGTGCGCCTGGCTCAGAGGGCCATCCAGGCGGCCCTTCCTGGCATCTGCCACATGGCATTCGTGGTGTCTGTGTACTTCTTTGTATACATGGCTTTCGGTTACCTAGTGTTTGGGCAGCACGAGTGGAACTACAGTAATCTGATTCATGCCACTCAGACCATATTTTCCTATTGTGTTTCAGCTTTTCAGAACACTGAATTTTCCCACAACAGGATTCTTGGGGTCCTGTTCCTCTCATCTTTCATGCTGGTGATGATCTGCATCTTGATCAACTTATTTCAGGCAGTGATTTTGTCTGCCTACGAGGAGATGAAGCAGCCCGTGTATGAGGAACCGTCGGATGAAGCGGAGGCAATGACCTACCTGTGTGGCAAGCTAAGAACTGTGTTTGGCTTTCAGACCTCCCAGTCGAGGGCCAAAGATGAGCCCGAGTTCTTTGTCGACATGCTGTACGGGCAGCCAGAGAAGAATAACCGCAGGTATCTGGGGCTGAAGACCAGAAACATCAATGGGAAGAAAATGGTTTACCTCGTCGTTTGACGAATGATGGTTTCAAGCGCCATAAGCAAGTGTCTCCCCAAACACTGGGTCTGTGGGACTAAGGAGATTGAGGGATGCTAGTGTCTCAGCCATGCTTTCCACCCATGTCCTTCATAGTGCACGCTCCTGCATTTGGAAGGATCCCCACTCTTGGCCTCTGCTCTTGGGAACGTGAAAGTAGGAGCGCAGTGTAGCATGTGGGGAAAGGGAGATCACAGTGTAGGATTCCTGGATTGATTTCCCTTTAGAGGGGAGTTATGTGACTCCTGGTACAGTGGCAGATCCTGCAGCAGTTTAGAGGAGTTGGAGCCACTGGGTGTGAGAACCAGATTTGAGGGAGGGAGCTGAAAGGGCCCCACCCTGGACCTGGCCAGGGCAAGGATGCTCCAGGTGCTCCTTCCCTCCACCCAAGCTGGAAGGAAGCCAATAGCCCGCTGCCCCGGTGCAGAGCTCCAGACTCCTCTGCCTCACTGCGAGTCTTCTTTGCAGACCCAGTCTGCAGGCCCCCCTCCCCCAGTCCTGTTGGGCCAGGGCCTCATGGGGAATTCCAGGACTTGCTCTGTGCTTGGGAATGCTGGGGTCAGAAGTCGGGAGCTCCCCTTTTATGCCTTAAGTTTGTGGCAAGTTGAAGTAAAATTTAATAGCATTTTCTGACCAACAGACATGGCTTTTGTTCAACAACAAAAAGGTGCATATGGATTAACATTGAAATATACTAAGTGTTCTGCGTATCGAATATAGCAATATGTATACATCTAGGATTTGGGCATTTGGTTATTTGTGGTATGGTGGGTTATTTAGGAATAAGGAAAATGTGGTTCAGTACTTAAGAGAAACAAGGGCCAGCAGCTGTACCGTTTCACTCAGAAGCATGTTTGTTTACATAGATGCCACTTTAAACTTCATCCGAATTAAATGTGAAATTACTTCTGTGAGACTTGCAGTGATTTCTGCATGAGGGGCGTATACACACATAGCTCCTGCCTTCCAAGTGGAGAGCCAGAAAGGGGGACAGCCCAGTCAGGTGGGTGGCTTGCTTTGTACCCACGTCAGTGTCTCTGTCATCCTGAGCTGCACTGAAATGGCCACAGCCCGTCCATCACTTTCTCCAGACGGGATGCCTGCGACCCTGGGCAGGCTGCAGTCTTCTCTGCCAGGTGAGAAAATGAAGAGGTCTAGGCTAGCCCAAGGGCGCAGGTATCGAGGGTCAGAAGGTCCGATTTGGATTTTCTAATTCCCCTGGAGGGGAGGTCATGGGAGTGGCCCGGCCCATGCTGGCCCACTGGTTCTGACTGAAGCACACCCTCATTAGCTAGCACCTCTCTTAACCACCAGACTTCTGGACAGATTGAGAAAAAGAGTCTACAAGGGGCCAAATGATGACTTTTTGCTGATAGAGGCCAGATACATCCTGGTCAAATGCATCTGCCGACTGAGCAGCGGAACGAGGGAGTTCAAGCCCCAGTTGCAGGCCGGGCTGGGCAGCCGGCACTTAGAGGCAGCGCAGGCTGCTGGCAGGCTAGGCAGAGACTCGTGCTCTCTGTGGCTGGGTGTGCCCAGGCATTCTCCCCCAATTTAGCAATCAGCTAAAGCCTCTGCCACTCTTCAGGGGCTGAGAGGGGGTCAGGGTTATGGAAGTTGGCCTCCCTTCCCAGGAAGGAAGCACAGGGAAGGGGGGCAGTTTTGCCCCACCACGGCCAGAGCTGTGCAGCGGGACAGTCACCAAAGAATCAGCCCGAGAGGCAGCAGGCAGTCACTGGGGGCACAGGAATGAGCACTGGAGGTGGTCTGAGTGAGGACTAGGGCCAGCAGCTGAGGGTCCTGCTGAATGAGACAAGGTTCTCAAGTTCTTGGTGAAAATGAGAAATCTAGCAGCCATGGGATTTTTCCCATGCATGATGGGAAAGGGGTGAGTACCAGGGGTTTTCTTCTGACAGAGCAATGACAAGAATTTATACAGTTTAGAGACAGAGATGCCAATTATAACATTATCAGGAAGACAAAGTGTCAAGTAAGACAAATCATAATCTAGGTTTCTTTTGAAGGCCATTTCGCTGGACATGGCAACAATTTCTAAAGGAGTCTTTTAAGACTCCTTTGTTCTCATTATACTCCCACATACAGGCATTTTTAAGGCCTGCTTCTGGCATTTCACTAATTAGCACTCAAATGCAAGCCTTTAGACCTGAATGTTATTGGCAGAAAAGGGGGACGAGATGAATAGGATGGTATTCATCCTTAGCGAAATGGGGTGCAAAGGAGTTACTCCTCCACAGAACCCCCTTTGCTGCTGTTAGCAACACTTAGCTCTAGATTTTAATCTGAATTCAATTCCTTCCATTTTCATATTTCTATTCTCAGTCTTCACCTAAATACATGATGTACAATATTTGTTCAATACTGAAATTATCTTTCAAGTCCACATTTATACATTTTATAAGTATTACTACAACATATAAGCGATTATTTTTCCCTGCAAACTCATCCCTAACACTTGTGGGGCCCAGAGCAGGATTACAAATCTCCATATGTCTAAATATTTAAAAACTTACAAACTCTTACATATTTATATCCATCTACCTTTATAAATATACCTTCATAACGACAAAATAAAAAATTATGCGTAAAGCTATGGTTTTCATGTAACTGAAAATTGGCAAGCTATTAAAGATAACTGAATTTAATCTTTATTGTCCACCCTTGGGTGTTCTGTGATGGGCCACTGATGTTTTAATAATAAAGACATACATAATCCATAAATTATTACATATTTATTCTATAAATTTTTTCTTGCCTTCATTTCAGAAAAATCATTGTGTTGATATAATAAAGATTTTCACACAATTGTGTTCTATTCAATATAGTGTCAAATTAGAGAACCTTTTCTACTTTATAGTTTTTAATTATTTCAATAAGGAGAAAATTCACTCTGCTGAGAGAGTGCAACTGGACTTATGAATAAGATTCTTATGTCTTTATATTCAGAATTGAACCATGAATATTGATATCATGTTTAAACATTGTAAGGAGGACACACAGGAAAAATTATCATGATTGCAGAAAACATTACAAAATGCTTTCATTATATAAGCTGTTATCTCACTATTATTACTGTTCCTTACAACAATATCTAGATTCATATAGGATTTCTTAAGTTTTTCTTTTACATTTTTCAGCGCTGAGATATTATAAAGAAAACTGAAAATTGCAGTGGGTTGCTTACCTTGTTCAAATCTCTTTATCAATGGAGACTACACATTGATCTACAGTGGCCAGTCTCTACAGAAATTAGTTTTAGGATTATTAGTACATGAATGTTTTTTAGACGCCAGCAAATGTTTCTATTTCCTAGTTTTAATTTGCTTACATAGTACTTGAATGTTATTTTAGTGCTTATATCATATGCAGTTTCTTAGGGAAAACCATTTTTTTCCCTAAAACTTCATGCAATATAATCATTTTGGATTTTTAAAAGCTTTTTCTAATATTAATAACTGTGGACAGATCAAATTCAAAATTAACTTTCTTTTCTGCCAAAGACGATGGTTTGTTCTTTGACTATTATCTATTATTTCACTTAATTCTTCTAATGCATCTCATCTGTAACTTGTCCAAAATAAGTCTAATTGCTTGAACAGCATTCATGGGATTACCATCACGTATCTGAGAGTAGTTACAGGTTAAATTTGAAATGTTTCATCAAGATGTTCTATCTTTGGGCAGATTCAGAAAAAAAAAAAAAACCCAGTATATAATCTTTGAATGGATTCAAAGAATGCCGTTGCTGAGAGCACAGTTGAGGTTGTATCTCCTAGAAACATAATACAATTGCCTGCTAATTCCTGAGGCTCCTCTATCTCAGGCCTAAGAGTGGTTCTGGTTTCTGTGGCACTAAAATGCAGTGTATAATCCTTCTCAGTTCCCCAAAGGAGAAAGTCTGAGATCTGTCTGCTGCAAGTTGGCAACATTCCTTTAAACATGGCGTGACAAATCAGGAATACGTTCTGGTCTGTCAGGAGCAGCGCACCTTGGCAATGACAGCGCGCACACCTCATCTGGCCTAGGGAATGGTTACAGGGGACCCCACTAATACAGCAGTATATGGAAGATTGGGGATGGATGGGAGAAGAATGCGGGCTGGTAGGACAAGCAGGCAGAGAACTGTTGCTGCAGGTCAGGAGGCAGGCCTTCTCTTCAGCGGAAAATGCTAAATCATTGGGAGAACAGGGGTAGCAAAATCCGTGGTCCCCAAGGCACAGGTGAAGACCTACTGCGATTGGAGCGAGGGTTTCCACCTGGGAAAGAGAGGAGGCCACAGGCAAAGCGAGGCCCGCTGGCTGCAGAACTGGTGCCTCTCATACACTCCTCCCACAAGAGGGCCCGGGAATGGGGCTGGCATTTCATGTCTAGGAGCAGCGTGTCGTGCCCCAGTGGTAGGGGAAGCGAGGGAGCTCTGTGACTAGTGTCGGGGCGATGCGCGAGCGAAGAGACCCAGGAAGCCGAAAGGAGCGCAGACCGCAACGGGCGTCACAAGCCACCCTGAGGCTTATGAGCCCAGTGGCACATATGGCGACCACGCGGCTTTATAAAGGTCGCAGGAACCACGGGCCAGCATTGAATTCGTCTTGTCCCCTGCAGCGTGCGGGGGCTGACGCCGTGTGGGGGCACCGACAGCGCGCGGGAAACCAATGCCCGGGCATTTCGGCCACGGAGGCGCCGGGCGGAAGGAGAGGTTTCAGTGGGGGCCACGCGTCGGAGATCTCAACACTGCCGAACCCAACACAAAACCCAGACGGAAGCTGCTCGCCTAGCAGGGCCAGACAGAACCCCAGTCCGCGTGCTCCGACCACAGCGAGCCCCCAGCACATCCTCGCGCCCACCCCTGATCGCGCGCTCTGCGGCGACCGGAAATACGCGGGGGAGGAAGGCGGCCACGAGGTCCCGCCCCCTCCGCCTGCGCCTGCGCCCAGGGCTGGCGGACAGCCGGGGGCGGGGCCGCGCACGCGCCCTGGGACGCAGGGCCGCGCGGCGCGGGCGGCGGTGAGTGGGCGCGGGGACGGCGGCCTAGCGGGGGCGAACGCGCTGTGGGCCGGACCCGCGATCCGAGTGCTTCCGAGTCTCCGAGTCAGGCTTTGGTGCTGGCGTGGAGGCCTGTGCGGTTCCGATCGTCGGTGGTCGGTGCGGCCTCTCGCGGCGTTGGAGACCGGATGAAGGACGCGGGAAAGGCCGCCCCGTGTCGGCCTCGCGGTGCGGAGCCCTCCTGACCTCGGGGGCTGCCAGGTCTCCCGCGCAAGCGGTGCGGGGCAGCGGCGCCAGCTGAGGGAAGGGCGTGTGCGGGGCTCGCAGTTGCCGGGTCGCCCGCTGTGCCTGGGACCTGTGACCGACTGACAAGGCGGCGCTCCCGGTCGCCCCAGCTGTGGCCTTGCTAACTCCACTGTAGAGCTGCGAACCGAGATTGGGTTCACGCACTCCTGAAATGGGTTTTAATTTTTTAAGAGTCATTTTTGACCCGTGCTTCCAAGATTTATATCTGGGGTTGTCCAACTCAAAACTCATATTGCTTGACATACATACTTACACTCTCAGGTTTAGAAGAAGTGAGATCACAGCTGTCCCAAGACTATCATTAGGGGTCTCCTATATCTGGGGGCGGGGCAGGATTCCTAAGAAAGCCTGAGACTGCAGCTGGATCAGGACAACGGGAACCCGGCATAACTAGCAGCTGCCACCTATGGGAGGGTGAAGATGACAGAGAAAAACCCTCTCTAGGCAAATGGATCCTCACCCTAAGCTCAGGTAGTGCTAGAGAAGTTTGAAGCCAGTGATACCCTGGGACCATCTCAACTGTGATTGATTTAATACCCCACACAAAGGCCCAGCATAAACAGAGACATGACATGTTTTATAAATACTATTAATACTTAACCTCCACTATCTTACCAAATGTCCAGCTTTCAACCAAAATTGCAACATACAGAAAAGCAAATAAAAAAGAATACTCCCTGCTGTTAAGAATCAAAAATCCACAGACTCAGATATGACCCAGATGTTAGACCTATCGGGCAGGGAGTTTAAAATAAGTGTGATTAATATGTTAAAGCATGAAAAAGCTGTACAACATGCATTTCAGCAGAGAAGGAAACTGAGAATCAATGGTAATACTTGTAACAAAAAACAGCAGAGACAATGTGCCTTCGAAGGGCACATCAGTTGATTTGACATAGCCAAAGGAAAAACGTCAATAAACTTAAAGATAAGTCAATAGAAATGACCCAAACTGCAACACAAAGAGAAAAGACTGAAAAAAACAAACCTACAGCAGAGCATCCAAGAAGTATAGGCAACAATATCAAATGGTGCAACGTATTTACAGTTAGACTCTCAGCAGAAGAAATACCTAAATTTTCCAAAAATAATAAAAGATATCAAACCACAGATCAAAGAATTTGCTTAAAGAAGCATCATAAGGATAACTAACTTTAAAAGAAAAAAACCCAGATATTTATTTAAGCTGCAGAAAGCCAAAGATAAAAGCTTCAAGGCAGCCAGTGGGAAATGCATAGGGAGAGCTGTGGGGGGAGCCTTGCAGGTGGAAGGAACAGCAGGAGCAAAGGCAAGGGGGTGAGAATGGGCAGGGAATATTTGCAGGACAGGACGTGAGCCGCTTGAATATAGTGGAAGAAGGTGGCACCCAAATTGAAGTCTTTGAATGCCAACGAAGGGAGTTTATTCTACAGTCGGTCGGGGAGCCACTTAGGTTTGAAGTGGGAGCTGGGCCTTTCCTCCCAGCACCACCCAGAGCCTTGAATTTTGTCCTGCTTTTTCTGGGTCTCCTGAAATGAATATATAATTTTCTTCCATTAGTCTGTTATTATTGTGAATAGCATTCACTGGTTTTCGAATGTTAAATCAACCTTGCATTCCTGGGATGAATTCACTCAGTTCTGATGCCTTAGGTTTCTTATATATGATTGAATTCAATGTGCTGATATTTTGCCAAGAATTTTTGTATTTATGTTCATGAAGGATATTGGTCCGTAGTTTTCCTTTAGTAGCTTTGTCTGGTGAATGGTAGCAGGGTTATACTGGCAGTTTTTTGTCCATATAATACCATTCTGACTGCATAAAATCACTGGAGAAGTCTTCCTTTTTCCTCTGTATTCTGAAAGAGTTATGTCAAATTCGTATTATTTCTTCCTTAAATGCTTGACAGAATTTGTCAGTAAAGCCATCTAGGGGTGATGTTTTTCATATGTTCTTTTTTTAAAAATTTCATTTCCAGGGAAAGTTTTAATTACGAATTCAATTTTCTTACTAGATATAAGTCTTCTAAATTTTTTCTTGAGTCGCTTTTGATATTGGTGCTTTTCAAAATATCTGTACATTTCATCACAATTGTCAGGTTTATTGCTAAAAAGTTGTTGATAACATTTCCTTAGTATCCTTTTACTGTCTCTAGTCTTAGTGATGTTCCCACTTTCATTCCTGTTAGTGCTAATTTGTATCTTCCTTTTTTCCTTGATCAATCTAATTAGAGGTTATCAATTCTATTGAACTTTTTTAAAAACCTGAAAATAAACAGCTTTGGTTTTATTGATGTTTTTTCTGTTGAATTTCTTTGATTTTTGTTTTTTATTATTTTTTCTACTTACGCTGGGCATGATTTGCTTTTCTCCACTTTCTTAAGTTGGAAACTTGGAAACCTTTTTTTCTAATTTAAAAATTTAAAGTTATGAATTTCCCTCCAAGCATTGCTTAAGCTGCACTCTATGTATTTTAGTATATTATATTTTAGTTATCATTTAGTTCAAAATATTATCTAATTTCCCTTGTGATTTCTTCTTTGAACTATGGTGTCTTTAGGAAAATATTGTTTACTTTCCAAATATTTGGAAAGTTTTCAGGTATCTTTCTGTTACTGTTTTCTTATTTAATTATTTTGGGGTTGGGAAACATATCCTGATTTCAGTCTTTCAAAGTCTGAGGCTTGTTTATGGCCCAGCATATAGTCTGTCTTGGTGAATATCTCATATGCACTTGAAAATAATGTGTGACCTTGAGCAGGTCTCTTGCTTGCTCTAGACCTGCGGTTCCCCGTCTGGAAGTGTGGGGTGGGGGGCAGTTGCGTTTTGCGGGTGAGAAGTATACTGCAGGTGGGGAGGCTTTGAGATGGGGGTGGTTCTTGGTTCTGAAGGTGATGCATCTCATCTCTTGATCTTGCAGATGGAGTCTGAGGCAGAGCACCGTCCCCTGGGTATGTTTGAGTGTGAGCTCTGTGCCTTGACAGCTCCGTATAGCTACGTGGGGCAGAAGCCCCCGAACACCCAGTCAGTGGTGTGAGTACATCTTTTTTGGGCAAGTGCCAGGGAAGCCCCTGCCCAGAGCTGGTTGGCAAGTGCCATGCCTGAGTCTGACACATGGCTTGGATGTTGTGCTTTAGACCCATTCCTGCCCAGGCTCTGGATGCTTCAGGTGTGACTTGGGAGGCCCTGGGCAAGGCTTGAGTACTGTCTGACTCTTCCAGAATCCCCAAGGCCCTTCCTCCACTCCCAGCCCAGAGTTCAGCACCTGCTCTGGCTATGGGGTAGAGGCACCATGGCTCAGGCTGAAGCAGCTCAGCAGCTGGAAACACAAGGGACCATGGTGGCCTCCCCATTTGGGCTGTACCCTGTTGTCATTCCTGCCGTGACACTTTCGTAGTGGGAAGCCTGTTCTTGCAGCTCTTGCACTGGTGGGAGCGAGTCCTGAGGACCAGCTTCCCAGGGACTTGCCAGAGCGGGCCTGGACTAGAGCTGGGCTGAGTCCTGGGGCTCATTTCTTGACCTCCAGCTTCTGGCTGCGGTTCCTCTGCTGACCAGGGACCTGGGTGTCATCATGTGATGCCGTGGTCTCATTCTGATGTGTAGCATGAGGCCAGCCTGCCTCCTGGGGCTGTGAGGATGGAAAAGGTGCCAGGTTCTCCCTGCATGGGAGTAGGCAGCTTGGGATAGAGGGGAGGGCTTGGGGTGCTCAGATGGAGGCCTTATGCCCCAGTGAGCTGAGAGCAGGTCCGATTTCAATCCCAGCGTGGCCCCCACTTGCTGGGCCTGTCACTGCCTTTCAGCACAGGTGGACAAGTCCTCTACCCCAGTGAGCCCACGCAGACGTGCAGAAGTGTGCAGGCCCTGGGGAGGTGCATGCGGCCGCATGCCATTGCTCACTGCTCTGACCGCGGGTGTTACTCTCCTGCAGCCTCCTGGAGGAAAGCTACGTCATGAAGGATCCCTTCACCTCGGACAAGGACAGATTCCTGGTCCTCGGCTCGCGCTGCAGTTTATGCAGCGGGCTGGTGTGTGTGGGCCCGGTGGGTAAGCAGCGTGAGGCTGCCTGTCCTTGCCGTGTTGATCCCTAAGAGCCTCCAGGAGACCCCAAAAATAGTCCCTAGGTAGGGAGGCTCTGAGGGTCCTTAGAGGCCAGCTGGTCCACCCTATAGCTCACAAAGGGGACAGGTGAGGGGGCAAGCTAGGGTCAGTTAGAGGGTCTCAGCCTGGGGCAAGGAATAGAAGTAGATTCTTAGAGGCTCTGTCCCACCCCCCGTGGCCGCACACGGTTCCTCACCCTCCCACGGACAGCGCAGACTGCCCTGTGCTCCCTCTCTCTGTGGACAGTGACCTTTCTACATGTTCTTGGAGGGACCTCCCGAAGAAGGGACTGTCCTTTCCTGAGCAACTGTTGGGTGCCAGGCCCTGTGCTTGGGACCTATTTTACAGATGAGGCTTTTTTGATTCCTGCCCCAAGCTTAGTCAGGTAAAGCAATGTTAAACCCATTTTGTAGATGAGGAAACTGAGGTTCAAGGAGGCCAAGTGGGTCAGGTTCGGCTGGATAGCCGAAAACCCAAGGATGGGTAGAGGTGTAGCATTGTGGCTTTCAGAGAGCATGGCCAGTGTGACCAGAGTGGTCCTGGCCTGAGAAGTCCCCAAGTATCTGCCGCAGGATTAGCATGTACCAGGATGAATCTTAGGAGTTCTAGTGTTTCAGGTCGTGGGGAGAATGGGTGCAGCTGGACAGTTCTGGTCTCCCGCCCAGACTAGTCACCTGGCCACAGCCTCTTTGGTCTGTGGGACTGTCCCTCCTGTCTCTGGCTGCTCCCAGGACCGGGTTGTCACTCAGCCTTTGTTCCTGCTGTGATGACTAGGAGAGGGAGGACTCCAGGATTCCCCACTTTTTGGGTGTGGCCAAGTGCTACAGCTTCCTGTCGCTGTCATTTCACTGTGAAGGAGCAGGGTGCAGAATGGTCCCAGAGTCTTTCCATCCCATCCCAGCTGTTCCCAGGGTGGCCCAGGCCTTCACTGCCTCTCCTGGACACAATGCCAGGCCCTCGGGCCCCTCCTTCCCTCTTGCTGGTCTGGCTCTGGCCATGTCCCTGTCCCATGCATCCTCGGGGGCTCTGCCCAGCCCCCTGCGTGTGGTGAAGGGCTGGCCTTTGAGAGAAGCTGCACCGTGTTCCCAGGGTGCCAGCCTCCTTCCTTTCCCCTTTCTTTCAGGAGTGCAGCTTGTTCTACTCCAAGAGATTTTGTCTCCCTTGTGTCCAGAAGAACATCAGTGCTTTTCCTCAGGAAATTCGGCAAGACTTGGAGAAAAGGAAAGCTCCGTCAAAGAGGCCTTCCAGCCAGCCCAGTTCTCAGACATGAGCGAGCCGGTGCGAGGGCAGCGGGCAGCAGCCTGCCCAGAGCCCCCGGGCCAGCCTGGGTCGGGGATGCCGCTGCGCTGGGAGCCTTGTTTCCAGGCCGTCTGGAGCAGCATCTGTGGCCCAAGGGAGCTGGGGGACAGCTTGCAGCAGCAACAGGGCCACAGGAGCTGTGCCCAGAGGGCAGCCCCAAAGGCAGACGCCAGCCCTGACACCCAGCCCAGGCACTCCCGGGCTCCCCTCGGGGCTGCGGCCTCAGTGAGTGCTGCTCAGAGGTGACAGTGAGAGGGAAGTCCGCTCTCAGCAGGACAGCTGACAAGAGGCTGCCTGCAGACACCTGTGGGGGAAGGTGCATGGGCAAGCTGGGGCCACGGGGCGTGCTAGGAGGCAGCAGCGGTCTCTGTGTAAGGAAAACCATTGATATTGGCTGCCTTCAAGAGCCAGATGGTAGGTCTGGGAGGGTAGAATTTTTATTTCACATCTTTGTGCAATGCTGAGAAAATGTTATTTTTAATCTTGACCAGTATTGTGTTTATAATTAAAACCCCAAAGAACCAGCTAATGTTTTGAAAAGTAGTCTTTCCACTGAAACATTTGGAGACCCGACATCTGCCCGGGCACTCTGGGCGTCACGGAGGGGTCTCCTGGAAGCGCAGTGCTGGCTTGCAGCCCTTCCAGTCCCCTCAGGCCCTGGCTCCAGCTCAGGCCCAGTTCTGCTCTGTCTCCTGCCCAAGTCAGGAATGCCGTGGGCGTCCTGCGCTCACACTGCACCTCCAGGCCATCATGCTGCCTGCCTGCCCCACGCCACCTGGAACTCGGTCCTCGGTGCCCATGAAGGCTGACCCCACAGCCTGCCAGATGTTCCACAGCACCCCTTCCCCCGAGGTAGCCCCATCCCCATACCTTCTACAGCAGCAGTGTGTGGCACAGCGCTCTGTGAGCTGGCGACTGTCTGCGTGGAGTTCTTGGAGGCGGGCGCTGCTCTGGCTTTGTAACTCCCGCAAGGCCAGCTGGCCGCGATAAAGCCGTGAGGAAAGCACTTCCGCTGACCGCCACGTGCTGTGATTTATTTTAAGATGCCCACACTTTTAAGAGCTTCCTGTTTCATGTCACTTTTGATGAAAGGATGTCGCATTCTGGGGCCACACTGTCCCAGATCCATTCTGTACACCGAAAGACAAAAGGACCTCTGCAGGTGAAGACAGCCTCAGGTGACGGGCGCGGGGACCGTCGTGGCAGGGAGCAGACGCGACCCTGGGCATTTGGCTTGTTCGAACCAAACAGTTCATTTCACAGTACCACCCAAAACTCGCCAAAACACTTTAAAAATAGTTTATTTTTTTAAACCATTAAGGCAAAACTGTACCCTGAAATTAACTCTTCACATTCATCCGTCTTACAGTAGGACATTCCAGACACACAAGTTCCCGTAATTCAGGATATAAATCAATACATGTGGTCAGTTCAATCTCCTGGCAGGAAAATGAAGAAGACCCAAGATTTTATAAAAATTAAGGTTATTTCATAGCCATTTTCTAATTGCCTGGAAACAATCAGTTAATGTGATTAGAGAAATTCCATTTGCCCTTCTCTGTACACCCTTGATTCCTGAGGTTCCGGGTTCCCGCCCCACCTGGGAAGAGAAGGAGGTTGGAGAGAGGACGCCCGAGCTTGCTCAACATTCCTGCTTTGGAGCTGCTCCTGTTTGGTATAGAAAGCAACGGGTCTGAAGCCCCTGAATGCTTTGGGAGCAGAAGGCGCCCAAGGACAGGAACGCTGCACACGTGCCGAGGAGCCAGCTTCCGTCCCTGCTCTGGGATCTGCGCCCTTCTCGCGCGTGCCTGTCCTCCCTCTCCCCAGGGGCGTTAGCGTAATGGCATCGTGGATCCCAGAGGGTGTTACAAATACACACCGAAAAGAAATGTTGCCATGATACTGAAAACAACCTATGAGAAACTCACAGGGTCTGTCGGTTCTGCTTTATGCTTCGGGGTGGGCCATCTGGAGGATGCCAGAGAACTCGCGTGTACAAATAATTTCCATCAGAATGTTTCAAATTGCCGAAGTTCTTTGGTAATACCCATAGGTGACAATTCCCTGAAGAGCAGACAGCTGTTTACTAAACGAGTGGTTAAGGGCTTTTAGCAAAACGCTGTCGTATGAAATCAGTGGCCTCTAACCTGGGGCCTGAGAAGGCCTTGCTGGCAGGAGGGAGGAAAGACAGGGTCCCTGGCGCTTCTTGCACATAAAGTGTGGCGGAGGGAACGGTTCGCCATGAGAGTAGGTTTCGCACGGCTCGGGAGCAGGGAAAAGCTGTGTCTGCGTGTGCGTGTGCAGTTGGCCTTGCATTGTTTCATTTCGGCTTGCTTTGTCCTTCCAGTGGGTTCAAGAGCCAGGCTTTTTAGAATATATATCAATTAACACTGATTTCAAAAGAATCCTCATGTCTGTTATTCGATAAATGATTATAAGTTAGTAAAATATTTGTATTAAAATGTTTGCAAAAAACAAATCACGATATTTAAGATACAGCTATTAACACAGTTCTTTTTACCACACAGTGTAGAGAAAATAGTGATATTCAACACGAATGCTGAAATCTTACCAAAAGGGGAACTCAGTGGTATCCATCTTTTGTGAGGTACGTTTCTTTTTAGGCCTGAAAAAGGAACTGACTTTAAAAAAGTGAATGCTCCAAAAGTGAGTGATTTTACCTGTCTTCAGGGGCCCACAAAGGTGCTGGGCGCCTGTCCCTGGGCGGCTCTGCTCTGCTCAGCACCATCCCCGGGGCAGGGCTCGTGGTTCAGGGCCTGCGCAGCAGCGAGTGCGAGACTGCATCAGCGCGTCGGAGTAACGGATTTTTGATGCTGGGTTGGGAGGGAAGAAGGGTTAAGAGAGGAGGAGGCTGGTGTGTTCCTTTCTCTGGAGAAAAACATGGAAGTTTTTCACATTTTCTATGATATAAACACCAGTATCTCTTACTTTTTCATTTTTTGCAAATAATGCATCTAACAGCCATGGGGCCACTGAAATACTTGGTACGGCTTCAGTCAGGCTGTGACATTGCACATGGACACAATTAGGTCTGTCCTCCTTGGCCAGGGACTCCAGGCGATGTGGCTGGGACGGCTGTGTGTCCTAGCCAAACCGCATGCCACGGCCCCTCCTCCCTCACGAAGGGCTCCTCTGAGGGGGAGAGTAACTGATTGTACTTTCTACATCTCAAACTGGAATTCTGAGATGCAAACTGACCGCCCTGGTCCAGGTTTGCAACGATGTCCTCCGGTGCCGGGGGCTGCTAAAAGGGCAACGGCCCTGGGCCCCAGCCTGTTGCTCTCTGTCCTCCTAATGAGAGGCCTCACATGGGGCTTTTGTGACGAGCCTGCAGCCCGTGACACTGACATAGCGTGTAAGAAGCTGGCGCCGTCCACAGACATAGCCTGGGAAGCATCACGTCATTACTCAACTACAGCATGAAGCTCGTTGTCTTTTTTTTAAAAAATAGAACTTCCAATTTCACATTTTTGTGTGTATTGTGGTTTCCAGAGAAATACAATAGATCTCCTACACTGAATCCGACCAAATTCATTGCCTTTAGTCTTACCCTAATCTATGGAGTCAAGGACCATTTTCCCGAATTCATCAAATGGCACCTAAAAACATATAAATCCCAGCAAAAACCTGGAGCTCAACATTTGGAACCCAATCTTGGATCTTTCTAGGCAGAAGGACTCTTGGAGGAGGAGGACACTTAATGGCTTAGTGGCTTCAGCGACTCCCATGGTGAGGTGACCCTTAGCTGCCTCCAGGACGGCTGCGGCGAGTCAGCCCCGTCTGTTTGTCACAACCCTCCCTTTGCTTCTAACGGCCAAGCAGGCCGAGTGCCCTTCCGCTGCAGTGCTCGTGGACGTTTCGCTTCCGGACTGCGACGTCTGAAGGTGGGCTTCAATGACAGCGCCATCACCACTACCATTAGGACGGCGCACATTCCCCTAGACTGACAAACCCACGCAAAGATCGGGTTGGAAAGAAATTCCCATGCAGCCGAACAAACCCGTTTGGAGATGTTAAGAGAAGCTGGACCAGTTTAAAATGAGAAGAAAAAATCCTTCCCGTGCTCAGCAATGCCAGTGATGTGAAAATTGGATGCATGGAAACAGATCTTCTGTGAACACTTTTTAATCATCAGTAAGCCCTCAATGGGTGGCATCGCTCTTGCTTTGTGACTTCTGCAGACAGTAGAGTTTCCCTGCCTCTCCTGAATCCGCACCACTGTCCTGAATGTAGTCTTTTAAAGAGTAATTCCTCAGGACACCGCATCAGGCAGATCGTGCTCACCGCAGAGGACTGGCTGGCCGGCCATCCTCAGAGCGGGAGCTGAAGAGAGGCTGCCACCTCTCAGCCGGGTCATCTGGCCCCACCCCGCCAGTCGTAAGTGCCAGAGAAGAGCAGGGGGCTACGGGAGGTGCAGAAAGTGCTCTGTGCCCGGGGCCCGAAGACTTGGCCCTACATCCGGAGGCTGGCGTTTTCATTGTCAAATGCAGACGGATTCCCATTCTGACCCCTCAAGGGGTTGAAGCGTGGAGGAGACCGCAGGAGCCTGCTTCGCAAGCCATCAGGAACCACGGCGTGCGTAGGTGGTGAGCTGTAGGCACCTGACCCATTCTTCTAGTGGGATCTGCATTTCAAACGGCCTCATGGGTTGAAGAGGTACTTTGAAGGTGGCTGGCTTTCCCAGGGCCCTGCAAGCCCTCAACAAAAGGCCACACTGCTGGTCTCAATGGTCTCAGCTGGGAGCGCTGGGCCCACTGGGTTGAAACGATGCATCCAGGCTTATCTGGAGTTCAGAGAGACATTCCAAAGACAGGTAGGGTGTCCACTGGGTCGAGATCCAAATCTCCCTCTGTCATGCATCGGGCTGGTAAGTATCAAATGTGCTGGATGTCACTGTGGTTTCACACACAGTGGTTGTGTCACAGTGGGAGCTGGAGGCAAGAAGTGCCCGGAATCACAGAGGGGTGCAGGTGCATGCTAAGAGGAGACAGACCTTAGGAAGTCGCGGTTGTGTTAAGGCTTGCTTTGAGGCATCTGTCTCCATCCTCACCTGGTGGGATCACTCCCAGGAAGGGACCCTCCTCAGGCTGGTGGGAGTAGGTAAGAGAGGGGAGCTGGTCGGGGGGTCACTGCACACCAGGACCATCCCAAACCTGGGTCACATCCAATCTCAATTGCGCCAAATTGGGGCAGCAACTTGTGCATGTGCGTATCGTTCGGGCTCCCTTTAAACAACTCAGATTTCTTAGAAAGTGACAAAAGCCATGATTCCTCTGTGTGCAGGCAATCCCAGGCGTGTGTGCGCTTAAGGAGCCCCAGTGACACATGGTCTGGTTACAGAAACACCGAGGCCCCAGTGCGCGTGCGCCTTAATGTTAACGGTGCCGTTCGTAGCGCCGTTGAGGTAGCCGGCACACAGCGCGTTAGCGGGAGTGGCTGCTAAACTAAGGGTGTACTCAGCATCACACGCCAACTATTTCCCTCGAGCTTCTGCCCAGCTCTGGGATGCTGTGCTGTCCCCAGAACCTCCAGACAATGCTCGAGGCAGTTTGTGTCCCTTGGGGTCTCAAATGGCCACTGTAGGAAATGTGTCAGAACAAGCTCTTAAAATGAAACACCTTTAGAATAGGGACAGCTCCCGCAGACATTCTTGAGTGCCCTGAGTACTGGATTTCTCTCTCACGCTCTGCACATTCATTATGCACGGGGCACACCCTGTTCTCATCAGAGCTGGAGGAAGGCCAAGGGGAAACCGGCGAGCGAGGTGGGAAGGAGGAAGGGTCACTAGCTGGTGCACTCAGCATCTGTGCCACCTCCTAGGCCAAGGCTACTCTTGCTGCAGTAGGTGGAAGCATCTTGCCCTGACAGTTCTGCACTTCATCCAAATGGTCTCTTTCCCAAGTGGCCCTCTGGCCTTCCAGGTGTGGTGGGTGCAGAACTCAGCATGGGGCCACCCAGCTGGAAACGCCCCGATGCAGAAGCGGCGGGGCACTGCCAGGCTCCCAGCAGATTTCAGAGAGGCCCATGTCTGACGTGGGGCCCAGCAGCTGGCTGGCACGCCGCGAGGCACGTCTTGGATGGGCCCCTAGGCGTCCCTTCGTCCTGCTCAGCACATGAGACCAAGGCTGCTTGGTAATTCTGTGGTCTCTGAAGAGTCTGGCACTTTTTGCTATTAAAAGTTGAGAAAATAGGCCGGGTGCGGTGGCTCATGCCCGTAATCCTAGCTCTCTGGGAGGCCGAGGCGGGCGGATTGTTTGAGCTCAGGAGTTCGAAACCAGCCTGAGCAAGAGCGAGATCCCGTCTCTACTAAAATTGGAAAGAAATTAATTGGACAACTAAAAATATATAGAAAAAATCAGCCGGGTATGGTGGCGCATGCCTGTAGTCCCAGCTACTCGGGAGGCTGAGGCAGGAGGATCACTTGAGCCCAGGAGTTTGAGGTTGCTGTGAGCTACACTGACGCCACAGCACTCTAGCCCGGGCAACACAGTGAGACTCTGTCTCAAAAAAAAAAAAAAAACAAAAAGTTGAGAAAATGAAGAACCAAGTTTAAACACTGACTCGTCGAAGAGTGGGTCACGTTGATTTCCTGCGTTTGCTGCCAGAGGAAGTGGACCCCACGCAGGGTTCTGAAACTCCTCGAACC
>CAUYSK010108227.1:0-24360 GCA_963575035.1 Avahi laniger
CTAGAGCGGTTCGGGACGGGAGGCGAAGCGGGGGAGACGTGAAGTGTGTCATCGAACATGCCAGTCTTTAATCGATGCTATGAACCTGGCCCCCTGTACAATAAATGATATAAAAATATGGAAATGAAAAAAAATATATTCTGAAAGTGGTTGTTGGTCACTTTATTCCACCAGGCTATTTGTGAGAGTTCAGCTGTTTGAATGTGCAGATGATTAAAGTTCCGCAGGCTTTGTTAGTTCTCAAACTTAAAATCTATTTTGTTCTGTAAAAACGCATTTTAATTAAGCTCCCCAGAACACCTGGCCCCGTCACGCCTGACCTTCAGAGGCTTCCTTGTGGCAAAGCAAACAGCCTAGCACTGCGTTGGCAAAGCTCCTTTTCGGTCTCTATTTAATTATTTGAGCTCGTCTGGATTAATATGCGAGGGAGTGGATATGCATTCTCCTTTGTACTTCTGTTTCCTAGAGCGGCTCCTTTCTAACTTCCATAGTTTGCCCACAGTTGCTATGATTACAGCACTTGGAGTCTTGTCTGCCGGGAGAGAAGGGAAGTAGGACCCACTGTAGCTGAAAACCTAAAAAATATAAATTTAGACATCTGTAATTTTTAGAGGGAGTGGCTTGTCTTCTGCATTCATTTGTGTCTTGTAAAGATTACAGTGTCTGGGAAAGTTTAACTGAGTTCTTAAAAAGTGAGACGTTGACAGTTCCTCTGAACAACATTGCTGCCTTGCTGTCGGAATTCAGAAATCCTTTTTCCTTGGAAATATGAAGTCTCCTGTCTTATCATTTGAAAGCCTGGTGGAGAAGGGAAACCTTGGCTTTGGGCGGGAACGTTATTTTATTACCACACTATGCCACCAACTCTGTTCTGAGTCACGAGTCGCAGGAGAATTAAACACCCTTCTCTCTGCCGTTTCCAGTCTATCTGAATTGTCCTCATGTGTGGTGGGATTTTTCATTGGTTGATTATCTTTAAATTTTCAGTGACTGGGACAATCCTCCTTCCACTGAGACCTAACAGTGGCTTAAGTTACTTTCTGAGTTTCAGAACACCAAAACAGTCCTTCCAAAGAAGTATAGGAAGTAGAGTATTTTAGAAGTAGGAATATAGAAGTTGCTAGCTAGCTCAAGCCCTTGATCTCATTTGATCAAGAGTTTATATTTGGATTTTTCTGTCATTTAATCATTTAGGCAAAGATTCGGAGCAGTTATTTATTAAATTTCTGTTAAGTACAAGGTGTACCTGAAAGATAAGTGTAAAATAAAGAATTTTTAAAAAAATTATAACATATTTTTATTGAACAGATGGAGATGGAAAGGTCAGGAAGGAAGCTATTTTAATTTGAATGCCTTTTTTTCATTTAATTGATAAATATAAACTATTTCTGGTTTAATTGATAAATACAAATTAGTTCCTATTTTCTTTTTTCCTCTTTTGAAGGCAAGAGAGCTATCCTATTATGTTATAGAAAACAAGCATTATTTCTTTAAGTTCTCAGCAACTTAGGGTTCTTGCTTCCCTTGGGGCCCGTAGCTGTAGAAGCTTCCCACTGGCCATCTGAGATGTGTCTTGCCTGTGCCCTTCCTTTTTTGCCCTGCATCTCCTACATTCTAGAGGGTAGGCTAGACGAGTGGCCCCCTTAGGACACAGAGGATGTGCTTTCTAGGAGGGATACTCCTACAGCTGATTTGTTTTCTCTCCCTGGGAAGCCTGGCCTATCACCTCTGTGATATTTTCAAACTCTATTCACCTGAAACCTGGAATGATTCCAGTTTTGCCCTGATCTCCCATATGGCAAAATAAATGACCATTTTTTTTGTTTTTGTTTTATTTTGTTTAAAAAAAAAAAAATACTTTTGACAATTTCATTGTTCCCGAACTTTTTCTTCCTAAGTGTTAAATGAAATTCCAGATTTTTAAAGATAGATGTAGACATCTATAATGCACAATAAAGTTGATAATACATAAATCATTTTTAACAACAGGTAATATGCATAATTTATGGTGTTACAGTGCTATCTTTTTGATATTTATGATGGATAATGTTCAGTTTTTGCCCTCATATTACTGCTTTAAATTATACCACAAGAAAATTAATGAGAAAGTAGATTTATGGGTTTCATTTGTTTGTCAATTCGGAAATTAATTGGGTGTTAATTTTAGCCGTCCCTCATCAGACCAGGACTTTAGTATGTGTGCATTACTTTGCATTCATTGTAGCTTACCTCCCATTTACTGTGGGTCACTAGCTTTGCATACATTAAAATAGCCCTCCGGCTCATTCCCTTGATTACTTTTTGAACTGCCATGCATTAGAAAATTTACGCCTTTCTGTTATAATTATGAAAATTTGGTATTGGAAGATGGTGCCTTCATAACACAGCACACCGACTTCGCTTCCTAAACTCGGCTCTCGGGTAGCCTTTCCGTGAAATGGGTCCCCTTCCAGTGGCGGCAGTGGGTAGACAAACGGTGGTGGCGGAGGGGTTCATTCTCAATATGTGGAAGTCATGTCAGGTCAGGAAATCATCGGCTGCTGTAACCCTTTCCCTTGTTTTGTTCTGCCTGCTCCCCCTTTTTTTCCTTGAGGCCTGTGCTACGTAGGCAGCCCCGCTGGTGGACGTGACTCCGCACCTTGGGGCCAGTTAGGGCACCCCCATCATACTCTCCCCTGTCCTGCTTTCTTAACCCCAAGGTTTCATTTGCAATCCCCTCCGCCAGTCCCTCGTCCCTCCCTGCTACCTGCCTCAGTAGGCGAAGAGTTTTAGAGCCTGTGCCTCTTGCTGGGAAATGTGATGTCTCCGTTGTGGAAGTCCCATGCGGAGGGTCTGACTTTCACCCGGGATGTTTTCTGTTGCTTCCTTCCCTCTCCGTGTTGAATGCAGTAAGAGTAAGGAGCTGGCTTAACATCCCAGGCCACCCCACTGTTTGCCTACTAGGGGAAAAGAATCCATGTGGCTGCACCTCGCTCCGTACAACTCCTTTGTTTGCCTTGTGTTGCCACATAAACCCTTTGCACATTTACAGGGAAGCAGTTCATTGGTATGATGAGACCCAGGAATGAATGTATGCTTTGTGTCTTAATACAGACAGATCTGTCTTCCTTTCTCCTCATTGGCATGAACATGATTATTGAGGGTTTTGAATCTTAATGATGCAACATGAGAAATTTAAAAAATACATCTCTTAGAAATAAAGGTACCCGACTCCCACCCTTATTCTTTCTCAGTCTACAAACTGCGTGGAGTTAACTGATGAGAAAGTAACAGCCACGTGTTCGCTATTTCTAAAATAATGAAATTCATCTAGTCAAATTCACATTCTTTGCCTGCCTGCCTGTCTTCCTTCCTTTTCTCCTTCTTTCCTTCCTTTCTTTTTCATGAGCTTCTGTTATCTCTTCAAAATCACCTGCCATTTTCCTTCTTCCCTTGTGGATGGATAAACAATGAGAAAGAGAATTTTTCTTTTTGGATGAGGGGAGGGACTATGCAATCACTGTAATCATCTTCCTAAAAGTGGTTTCACCATTAACTTCTCTTCTCCCTGTAGAAGTAGAAACATATTTTACAAAACTATGTTTAGTTTAATTTACACATCCTTTCATGAACAGACCAAGTTCTTTAAGGGCATTTATTCTGCTTCATATAAATAATTGATCAGCCAAGTTAATTTACTTCTGCCTGACTTGGTCAACCTTAATTAACTGCCCTGGAATCAAGACTGAACTTTTTGTTAGCTTAAAATCTTTCACAAGCGTGATAACAAGGGCTTTATTTTCCCTAAATTTTCAGCATCAACACTGTAACCAAGGAAATAATCATAATAATAAAGCACTGCTTTAATTTACTATAAATACATTGGCCTGGACGTTATGAATTTTCCAGAATACTTCCAGAGAGCAGCCCCGTTGGCAACGACAGTAAGTCAGCATGCCGAACTCAGTTCTTATCCTTTTCTGCAAATCCCTCTAGCACAAAAATCGATCTTTTGAAATCAGTAGTGCTGTAATGTTTCCAAGCAAGATGAGAAATGGGTCGTTTTGGCTTCTTTAAGCTTTTCAACATGTATGCAGTTGTGGCCTCAGCCTTTGTAGGGTTGTGTTGAATGGATCATGTGATTTAACCAGGCCAAGCTCACTGGGAGAGGCCGTATAGGAAGGCAGAGGCAGGTTTGGCTTGTTTCTGGAGAAAGGGCTTGCTGGTGGGTATGGTGTGGCTGTGCCCTGCAAGTGCCATACTTTCATACTCGGGCACTTGGGATAATTATACAGTGTTTCTTGTCCGTTTGTCATGGAGCAAGGCAATTCATTGATTATAGGGAGTCCCAGAGGGAAGTGAAGGTTATGCAAACTGGGACAGGCTTCCTCCAAAAAAACAGGGAACAGTGTTCCGTGATAGAGAAGACAGATGCCTCTCCTATACATTGCTTTGCTCTTAGATCACTCTAATAGTGTAAAACTCAATAGAAATAGAGTTGTTTGCTCAAGAGTGCTGACACTTCATTGTTGTATTTTAATGCCTTTCTTTGTCCACCTGCCACCCTCATTGTTGTCTTTTCTGGAACTTACTTAGTTTTCTTTTCACTGATTTATTCATTCACTGCCTAGCACAGGAGTTTAACAAACTGGAAATTCTCAATCATTTATTGAATGGACAAGTTCATGTTGAAAGTGGGGAATAGTTATGGCTACATCTATCCCTTAATTCTGCGGTCTCCAACCCGTGGGCCAAGGACCGATACCGGTCCATGGCCTGTTACGAACCGGGCCACACAGCAGGAGGTGAGCAGAGGGTGAGGGAGCAAAGCTTCATCTGTATTTATAGCGACTCCCCATCTCTCACAACACTGCCTAAGCCCCGCCTCCTGTCAGATCAGTGGCGCCATTAAATTCACATAGGAGCAAGAACCCTACTGTAAACTGCGCATGTGAGGGGTCTGGGTTGCACACTCCTTATGAGAATCTCATGCCCGATGATCTGAGGTGGAGCTGAGGCAGTGATGCTAGTGCTGGGGAGCAGCTACAAAAACAGATTATCATTAGCAGAGAGGTTTGACTGCACAGTAAATGTAATGTACTTGAATAATCCTGAAACCATTCTTCCTACCCCCAGTCCATGAAAAAATTATCTTCCATGGAACCGGTCCCTGGTGCCAGATTGAGGACCACTGTTTTAATCAATTGAACTTCAGTTTTCTTATCTATAAAATGGGGATAACATTTACCTGCCTTATTTCCCTCATGTTATGAGTTTGGAAAGTACATCAAAGGGCTTTGCAGTTTATGAAGCGTGGGACAGATATAAAGGCTTATTAAATGGCTTGGAACGTTCCATAGAAAATATTGCTGGCCCAGGCACTGTTAGAAATGTTCTTAGACATTGACACTCCTATTTTTTCACATGTGCTTTTCAAAAAGCTGTTTTCTCCTGATTGGTGTGGGAGATTATGGGAAATTTTAAATCTTCCAACCTACATACTACTGTTAGCACTTGACTAATTAAGGACATCCTCAGACCAAAATAATCCTTTATGCAATTTTGGTCCCAAAGCCTGCACTCTCACAAACCTGATTCACAAGCCAAGCTGCTTGGCCTGATGCCTGCAAAACTTGTACTGGAGGACTTGGCAGTCTTCTTTGGAACGGCATGGAGCAAAAACAGGGCCTTCTCATCAAATTGTGTGTTGGAGATTGTTCTTACTCCACCCACCAGGATGGTGTCAAACCAAGGAAACAAAAGCAGGACCAGTTTCTTAGACACCTGTTCTCAGGTCTGGGGGCCCAGTGGTCACACAGTCTGAAAGCGGCATTGCATCAGGACAGGATATTTGGCTAAATATGCCCCATTTTGAGGGCAGGCTTAGAGTTTATATACCTGCAATGCTTCTGCCTTTGGGGGTGAGGGGATCCTGTCGCCAATATGGGTAGGCATTCCCAGAAGGTTAAAAAATCATTTTTTTCTTTAGGTATAACTTGTGATGTATCCTAATAATTAAATGGGCTTCCTTACTGCCTACTCTTAAGATACCATCCTATCCCTTAAATACCGGAACACTGTGCCTTTTCCTTACCTCTGTACAAATGGGCAGATTGTGGAAGAGACACTGAAACACTGGGGTAAAAAATACCTAGTTTCACAGATTGTTTTCTCTTTTGGTGATGAACAAAGGTACGTGTTGCCATGAAGTATCTCATTGCTTGATTCTTACGTCTTAGGGAAGGTTTAAGTTGTTTTTTGATAGCTCCTTTTCTCTGTGGACAGGGAGAACATGAATGCAGTTTTTAAAGGAGTGTAATTACTGGAAAGTCTGATCTGAAGGGACGAGCATGAAAAAAAGAATAAAAAAATAAAGAAATGGAGTGAATCAGCTGTTGCTTCTGAGTTTGATTCCCACCTGTTAACAAAAATGCCATTCTTAATCCACCTCAGAATTGGATTAACTTAAAAAAATATATATCTTCTGGGTTTATGAAGTCTGTAGTCAAGTTCCACCACACTGTGCACTGAAAGGAAATGAAGAAAGATGTGAATTTTTCTGCTTTTAATTCTTCCATTTGGTTTTTGTGCAAGTCTGCGGAAAACAGACTTCAGTCAATTTCTAGCAAAGAGAACAGTGTCCTCTAAAGATGTCCAAAGTGTTTAAGTGTCCCCGTTGTCACATATTTCACGTATGGGGAAGAAATCTGCAGCCCTGGTTGTACATAAGCCATTCCATGATTGGAACAAATTTGTGTAAAAGTTTTCTGCCTTTTAATCTGGGATTGGGATTTCACATTAAAGTCTTAATTATTCAAGCATTTCTCAGCTTTGATGTTTGAACTGTCAACTTCCTTTAATAACTGTTGTTTTTCTCTCGACTTTAAAAAAACACATTGTGGTTAAGAGCTTTGATTGAACAACTGGTTCAAATCCTGATTCCACCATGACTAGCTCTGATACATAGTGGACAAATCAGAATACTCTCGTGGAGCCTTAGTTTTCTCATCTTCAAACTGGGGATAGCAGTTCGCACCCACTAAATTGGAGAACGTATGTAAACCATCTGTAGTAGGGCCTACCTGGCACAACACTGGTGATCAATAGATGGTAACAATACATGTCTTTTGTCAGCTTTGGGCACCTTTTCCAAGTCTAGAGCTGAACTGGCTCTCTGGGATAATGGTTTTGTGCCCAGAGAGTAACAAGGATGAATGTGAAATGTATTTACACCTAGAAGATACGTTCTAGCTGCTCAATTTGTACTACATACATTTTTTCTATTAGACATTTAGTACTTTCAAATTCAGACCTTTTCTCAGGTCTACCCGGGCAAGATTTTTCTCCAAAATTAAATATAAGGCCCAGACTTTTCAAGCCTTAAACCAAACTAGATATCAGTAATACAGCAAGAGAAACATCTAAATTTGAATGAGATTTCCCAGGTCAGTTTTAACCATAAAACAAAGATCAGAGTTTAAATTTATTTAGCTTTTATAAAGTGGAAACTTCTATTTTCCCTATCGCTCTCTCTCTCTCTCTGAAAGTGGCCTATCTTATTGCAATGGCCAATTTTGAAATGTTTCAGTGCCCGAGTGATTCCAAGGAGAATGAATCTTTAAAATGCTTTTCGGTGTTTGACCGTTAGGTTTTTCCAGCACGAATTACCTCAGGGGGCCGCCTGGTAATGCCTGTCTTCTCTTGATAGACGGAAGTCGGAGACTGTTTCTCTGAGAGCGTAACATCACCACCCAGCACGCCTGCACATATTAAAGTTTAATGATACACCTAATATGCTCTATAGGGTAACTTACTGGTTTTCAAGCAAAACATCCAGATATAATGAGAGAAATTTAATCCTGAAGTCTAAGTTTATCTGAAAATATTTATTTTTTTTAAGAGGAAAAAGAATATATTTAAAGCACTACTGCTAAAACTTGAATTGGGAACAACAGCTTCATACTCATAAAACTAGGGGAGTAGCCCACTAATAAGGGCTAGATTGAGTGAAAGAAAATGACAACTGTTTACAGATTTTGGCAACATTTAAAGTGTGGGGCCCTTCTCCTTATGCACAACAACTGTTTTAACAGCTGCTTTTTTTCTTCTTCTTCTTCTTTTCTCCCCCTCCACCCCTCCCCCGAAATCCTTATATCAGGTTTTTGAGTCATGATGCAAGAATCTGGGACTGAGACAAAAAGTAACGGTTCAGCCATCCAGAATGGGTCGAGCGGCAGCAACCACTTACTAGAGTGTGGCAGTCTTCGGGAGGGGCGGTCCAACGGAGAGACCCCGGCCGTGGACATCGGAGCGGCCGACCTCGCCCACGTCCAGCAGCAGCAGCAGCAGGTACTGGGCTTCACGGTCGAGGGAGGCGGAAGGCAGGGGTGCGGATTTCACCGCGTCATTTTACGCTCGGTCGCTACCGATGTTTTGTGCCCACCTGTCTCCCTGTCTGCCTGACTGTAAGCAGCATCCGATAGGCCACCAGACCTCTAGGGTTCCTACTGGTTGGCTTCAGAGACTAATTTTCCAGTCCTTGGGCATTAGAAGTCTTGGAAGTCCCCTCGTGGGGAGCGGTTGCTGAGACGCAGATGGAGGGGACCTCCGGCTACTCCCTTCCAGCCCCCAACGTGTCTGCCTAAGCTTTAACTCTTTTGAATAAAATTACTCTTTGGAGAAATGATTCCCAGTGCTTCCATTAAAAAACAGAACAAAACAAAAATGGGTGGTCTTAAGCCTTATGAAGAAGGAAACAAAATAAGAGATAAGGGATGAAAGAGAGAAATAAGAGATATAAAGGGGAAAAGGTTAGGCGAATAAGGAAAGTGGAAACAAAGATGGCAGGAAACGTCCATAACACAGGCATCAGTGTAGGAAATTGCTTCCTGCTATCTGTAGGAATTTAGGGATATAGAGTATTTACGTAGATTTCTTGTATTTATATGGCAGTTGGCATGTGGCTAAGTCTTACTAATGTTTTAAATTATCTCTTATGGGTGCCTCCCCAAAATGCATATCAGTGCAGACATACTCACTCGTGTTACACTTTTTATAGTTCTGGAAGTGAGTTACCTGTAAGTGACTGGTAAAATATTTCCAAATGGCACAAGTGACACAAGAAATGGTGTTTTCTTGGCAAAACATTGACAGAAATTCAAAGTAAATGGCATTTGCTTGAAGACTGGCTTTGGGTTCCCAGCCTCTTTTGGAATTAGGAAATAATACTAGTTTTTCTTAGTGATAATGGATGGTTTGTGTTCCATTTTTGTCCTTGATTTATTTATTGCATACATAGTTATAGTGCCATTTGGAAACAGGTGGGGGGAAAAATGGTATATCTTTGGGGCTTTCTGAAAGACACAGGAACTGCTGGTGGGATGGAGGAAGAGGAGGGTAAACCTCTTCTCAGGCCATTTTCTTGGAATCTGTATCAGAGAAGCTAAGGAAACACCTTCTTATGTTAGGGATACAGGTTTTAGACAGGCTCTAAAGCATGTTTTATCTTTTCCTTGCTAAGAATAAAAATGTAAGGAATCATTAGATTGTTAGCCCATTACAAGTTGGCGGAACCAATATGATTCCATGGAACCTGTTGGGGGTAAGATACAACAGAGGGAAAGAAAGGGAAACTAACAGACAAGCCAAAGTCTTAATCCAGGGGACTTCCTGTGAGTGATTTGATCTCTCTGTCACTGGCGGCCCAAACCCATTTGTGCCTGAAGCTTGGGCTCCCTTTACTTGAGCTGGAATGTGCTGTTGTGTATAAACTTTGTGCATTTAAGTTAATGCAGATAGCCACATTCTAACCAATGAGGTTGTTAGCAAAAACCCTCAATAAAGGGTATCCATGTATTTGTGCTGCATATGTTCATGCAATGTTCTCAGCTATTTATGATTATATTAAGAATAAACAGTTAATATTTTTGAGCGCCATCTTCTATACCCTTATCAGACAGAGGTCAAAATTGGCTATTTCTCTAGCAAGCAGTTGAAATGGGGCTATTGACTGATGTGGTGTGAATCCAAAATGATTAGTATTTAGAGTACATTAATTAAATAAATGGGAAATTAACTCATTCTGAATTTTATTTGAGGAACTGAAAATTATGCAGGATCTCAAAGTAGATCCAGCCAAAAAATAAAACACACACACACACACACACACACACACAAAATAACAAATTGGATACATAGAAGAAAGTTATAAAAGTGCATTTCAGCATCATCTTTCTTAAAAAGTATCAGTAACAAAATTAGTTATCTGTGCCTTCCCTCTTTACCTTGGCTGTGACCACTTTGGAAAATTGTTATTATGAGTTTTTGACATAAAGATCAAGAAACTGACTGTGATTATATTTTGAAACTCTTTTTAAAATATTTTATAACAGTTTTATTTCTATTTGCTGTTGATATGTTTTGGGGAGGAAGAAAGCAGTCGGGTCTATCATTGTGGCTAAAACCCCACTTATTGTGGTTGGCAAGCCTTTTGAGGCCTTTTAAAACAAAATATTGACAGCTGTTTGACTCCCCTAAGTATATGATAAGGCTCTTAACAGGTTGTTGGGGTAAAAGGAAATCTGTAGATGAAATAAGAAAAACTACAGGATTGAAAACGTTTCACAGGACTATAGTTATCAGAGTTTTCTTCCAAATTGAAAACTGCAACAATTAAACAGTTCGGAGAAATGTGAGCATTCTGTGATGGACTTTGGTTGTTTTCGTCATTTTTATTCTACAGGTTTGTACTTGAAGTGAGAATACCAGCAGTGAGAAAATCACAGCCATGCTGAATTCATTACTGCGGTAGTCACACAAAACCACGGATAAAATTTCAATAACTGCAGGCCACAGTTGAGTAAACAGTTGCACTGAAATTTAATTCCTGTTGACTTTTCCCCCATTCCTCGCCAGGGGCACATTCTGATTCTGTAGTACAAAGACAACAGGGGTTACAGCTTTGATTAATGTAGGACAGTGGAAGAGAATTAGAACTGTAAAATATGTTAGAAGTCCATGGAACACAAAGATCTGGCTTAAAAGGGCTTGGTATAAAAATGGGTTAATTATACTGTGTGTTAAACTGAATGTTGTAGGATTTTCCAGTTGCCCCAGTACCATCATTGATAAAGGGAGAGTTTGTACCTAGTGCCAGGATTTAAAATAAATAAATACATACCTTTCCATGTTTGTTCCATATTACCAAAGATAATTACAAATTGTAGCAAATGCACTTTTCAGAATGGAGAGCCCTGACAAAGATTTACTGTGCAGTGAGCAAGTTCCATACTGGATTTGGTTTATAGGTTGGCTGAATTGGATCTAAACAGACTTGTTTAAAAAAAAAAAAAAACTAGTTGACAAACTAGAGAAATAGGGGAAATCTGGCTTTTCCATCTTCTCTAGAAAAATAAGACTATCTAGTAACCTTGGGTTGATAGCCCGACAAGGGCAGCAATTGTTGGGAGATGAATTGCTGCTTAAGACAGGGCACCAGCAGCCCCCTAGTTTGTTCTAGTTCCCACTCAGCAGTGTTGCTCATTTCTGCCTGCTAGGTAGTGGGGTTGGTGATTCTGGTCTGGAAGAAGAATCATCACTCAGAATCCATCTGCCAAAGAGAGGTGCTGCCATTAGCTGGTGGAGCCCACCAACACGCTCACAACCCGTCTTCCTTCCTCAAAACTAAATCTATTATCTCCATAATGTTTCGACTCTATTTATAGCTGGGCCATGGAACTATTATAACAATAGTTTTTTAATAATGTAATTTGATAGAGTTTCCGAACATTTTCTTTTATCCATCAAGTAATTCTTTACCCGATACCATAACTGCTTTTTATTTCCTATTATGCCTGCCCCATTTCGACATCCGTGAAAGTTCTGTATTGGATATGCACTACTCCATTACGAAACGGAGCAACAAATACTATTACCCATTACTAAAGTTATTTTTTTTTCCTTAAAGAAAGGATTTTAAAATGTCCAGAGCAATTTCATAAACTGTGTGGATTAATGCATTTTAAAAGTCTTGAATTTCAGAAAGCAGAGTTTTATTTCCATATTGCTGCAAATGAGAGCTTTTTCAGATAAGCATATTACATAGAGCATAATGTTTAGAAGTTTCTCCATATACAGCATATGCTGTCAGGTCAATTAACAGAATGCATACTAGAAAATGTTTATTCAATAAAAATGAATAGCTGTTAAATAAAACAGCTATTTCTTAACAACATTGCATTTAATGATGGGTTTTTTTTCTTTTTTTGTGGTACCACCTGGCAGTTTTATTGTCTGCAAGTCAGTATAGGGAGAGCTTTGGTTGCTCTGGTTTTGAGGTGTGGCTATCGTTTTATGTGAGGAGGGCAGTGTAGAGGAAGTCTGTAAGAAAGACATTAAAAAAAAGATAAGCTATATTTGGAATTTGAACATGTATTTTTTTTTTAGAGAGTATGGATAAGTGTTTATTTCACATAGCTTCTTTGACATTCTTCTTAAGGTGTTGGAGCCTACGGTCCAAAAAGCAGTGTATGTGTTTCAAGTTAACAATATAAAAGACAGAAAGTGAAATGACTAGTGAGGAGGTGAGAGAGGTAGAAAGGACAGGGAACTTCTGTTGAAAAATTGTCAGAGGGGATCAAGAGAAACCATTGGGTTGAATTTTTCCAATGAGCCATTGAAGGAGGTCAAAAACGAGTCATTCCACAGAACCGGAGAAGCTCAGAGAAATGGGCTGTGCATGGTGAGAGTCAGTAAAAGGAACTAGTTATGTATATTCACAGGAGATATAGAAAATACAGTCTCCGAGGAACCTGGGAGAGTCATGAATAGATACCCTGGGGTCCTCTGAACATGGGAAATGGAGTTATCAGGACCAAAGTGTCAGTGTTTTCGGGGGAAGGTGGAGGTTCTTTTCTGTTTCAACATAAATACACGCGTTCTTTTCACATTCAAAATGGCAGAATGTATCCCTCCATCAGTTTCCCTTAGTGACCTTCCTGGTGGGTATTGAGCAGAAGAGGGAGGCCGTCCTGCGGACATTTCCAGCTTTTAAACTGTCTCTGTGAGAAAGTGCCTGCAAGAAATAGCTGTCCGTGTTTGGACTAGCAGTAAGCTCGTTTGTCTGGAAGGAGCCATCCCTTTGCATCTCGGCTTTATCCGTATTCCTTTGGGGCACACGTCACAATTCCAGTGGCCATCCTTGGCCTCGTTTTTCCCCTTACTGGGAGTGGCCCAGTTTACATGGTGTGGATTTACAGGCGCAGAGGCTGGGTAGCAATAGCCAGGCGAGCTGTACCACTTTTTTCTTTGAAAAACGTTGCTTATGAACTTTGTCGGAATACCCTCCAGTGGCCTGTCCTACGGTAGCTGCCAGGGACTAACTGTCTGAAAGGAGGGTCTCTTTTGATGCCAATGGCAGGGAAAAGCCGGTCAGCACCTCTGTGTCTTAGAAGGGAGGCTTGCAGGAAGAAGGTGTAGAAGATATTATTAATATTTATTGAGTGCCTTCAAGGGGCCAGGTATTATGGTAGGGGCTCGCACCTTCCTTTGCTGGTAGGTAAAAACCCAGCTATAATTATAAAGGAATTGTTCTGCCAAGATACACTTTTATTGAAGACATCCTAAAGTTCAAACAACATGGAAAATACTGGTGGTCAAAAATATTTGGTAGGAATCAATGCCACCGAAATGTTAGTGATAACTCTACAAACAAACAAAAAACTGAGACAGGAATTCAGATAATTCTGACAAATAAAGAAAAAGCAGCCACAACAATAACCCCCTCCTTTTTCTCTAATTCCTTTTGAGGCTATTTCTGGAAAAGGCATATTTCACCCTGAATGCTAAATTTAGATCTCTCTACTCTGTTGGTTTAGACCTGCCTTCCATCAAAATATTGTTGTCCAAGATTTATGTAATTTGTGATGTGAGCCTTGTATGAAATTCTTTCAAGTTTTGATTACTAAACAGTTGTGTGTCATTAATCTCTCCGTTGAAAATTAAAATGGCACGGGAAACAGAAAAGAAAAAAGCCCCGTAATAGAGGAGAGCGTGGTAATAGAAACCCACATGCCACATTTCATTATGAGTGAAGTGTACCCTCTTGACTTCAAGAGCAAGCTTTGCTACTTTGAGAAGGTAATTTTAAGCCCTGACCTGTGAGCTAATAAAAAAAAAAAATAATAAAAACCCTTCCCTATCTCTTGTCTAATCAAAAATCTCTTTTTGAACTTTCAGGAGATACGACTTTAATGGTAATTTGTTGACAGATTAGCTTCAGTGATCGGGAAGAGTTTGTTTTGCAAAACTGGCAGGTCCTATCTGTTCTTTGAAGGCGAGGAACCTACTTTGCTGTTTTGCAACCGCTCGCGTTTAGTGACAACTAGCGCTGAGCAGGCAGAATTGGAATGTTTGTATAATGTAAACCTATAGCTCGCCTCATGGAGTCTAGTGTACTTTTAGGTAGTGCATAGATTACTTGATAAAAAGGGTTACAAGGTGACTGCTTTTATGACAAAGAAGAATAGCAATATAAATGCAGGTGGTACATGGAACCACAAGAAGGAAGTTTATGTAGGGAATTGAACTCCATGTTAGAAAGTTTCTTTTCATCACTTTGTCTTTGAACTCAGATCTATTGTAATTATGAAGTGTTACTTGTAACATTCCAGAGACCCTTTGCTAAATACTGTGTTTGATTCGGTTCATAGAAATACAACCACATTTTTTTTTTTCCCTTTCTCACAAGTAAATGTTGTGAAGAGTGTTTCCCATACTGACTTTGTCTCAGCTTTGCTCCAACTGGGCTTGGAGCAAAAAGGAAAAAAAAAAGACAAAAAACAAAATGTGCTCCACTGGAAAACAAGTATGAACTTTGCTTCTTAGCTTTGGATTTCCTAAAGTTCATTTCTCCATTTGTTTACATATTCTTTCATTTAAGTAATATTTACTGAGCACCCCTATGTGGAAGAAAATGTGGGGTTCATCTGATGTGCGAGGCATGGGAGAACAACTGAGTTTATTTGGCTGGAGCCTGAAGAATAACCGTGGTGGCAGTGAGAAGGCCAGTCGGGTTCAGCTCGTGGGAGGCTTGGGCTTCTAAGCCACTGGAGGCTTCTAAGAGAGAAGAAAGGCCATACCAGAGGAGGGGTACTGAAAGTAAATGAGAAGGTTGGACCTAGTCTCACTTGGAAGGAAGGAGGTCCCTGGGAGATTAGTGGCCTTGACAATCCCATTGCAGTTGGTCCAGTGTTTAGCAGTGGGCCACTAATCTTGGCCTTTTCGTTGAGGGCACCCTGTTGTGGACCCACCTGGTTCTCTGAACTTCTCCTCCTACATTTCAGTCCCCTGAGTCAACTTTCAGTTCCATCAGCGCAGCGATTGCCTTTCTCCTTCCCTGATACCTCCCCAGCACACAGCATAGTTGCTGACACAGAGCAGTTCTTTGACAGCCTATCTGTGAATGAGTGAAATAGGGCGAGAAAGATGAAAGGAGATCGTTGAGGGGATTATTGGAAAGCGAGCAGGGCCTTTCGAGTTTTGAGATGTGAAAAATCAAGGAGCGGGAGTTATGAATGATGATTTAGGATGTTCAGTCTGAATGACCAGAGAAGTGTTGGCTCCATGAAACAGAAAGAGAAGGCCATGGGGGAGAACCTCCGTCTGCTCTCTTCTTCCTGCCACTCAGAGGCTATTTGATACGATACAGAAAGCACAGACAGAAGCCGGGCGCGGTGGCTCACGCCTGTAATCCTAGCACTCTGGGAGGCCGAAGCGGGGGGATCCTTTGAGCTCAGGAGTTCGAGACCAGCCTGAGCAAGGGCGAGACCCCATCTCTACCAAAAATAGAAAGAAATTAATTGGACAACTAAAAATATATAGAAAAAATTAGCCAGACATGGTGGTGCATACCTGTAGTACCAGCTACTCGGGAGGCTGAGACAGGACGATCGCTTGAGCCCAGGAGTTTGAGGTTGCTGTGACCTAGGCTGACGCCACGGCACTCTAGCCTGGGCAACACAGTGAGACTCTGTCTCAAAAAAAAAAAAAAAAAAAAAAAGCACAGACATAACTTGTAACGAAGGATGGGCTTATTGTGTAAAGTCCTTTTCTAAAAAGGCTTTGCCAAAAAGACACTCTCTCATGTAACTAAAGCTCACTGTTTCAATTGTACATGTTTATTCAGATTAAAATTATCAAGTATTTCCCCGTTAGCCTTTGCCAGTTACTAATGAGTATGTCTTCCAAAAGTCACACGGAAAGTGCTGATAAACTGCTTGTGTTCCTATCGATCACGGAATGGGCTTATCTCTTCTAGAGAACAAAACTTCGAAGTTAGATCTTTGATAAAGTCTTTGTTCCATATTGACACAACCTTCTTAGAATGAATTTGTTTTTCTGGTGGTGAGAGGGGTGCATGTTGTGTTTCTTTTGCTGGAGAGATACAATGTGTAATTATTAAACAGCTGGTGCTATTGGAAGACTCATTTAGGGGGGTATAGATTAAACTGCCTAGGGAGGCAAAGGCCACAGTCTTGTTTGTGGGTTTGGTTGAGCCTTGCGCAGAGAGGGAAGGCTGGAAGTGAGCCCTGTTCTTCTCTTTAATCCATCTAAGTGGACATTTTCCAATATCTTCTATATAAACCGACAGTACAGATATCAACTATCGAGGCTAGTGGGTGTTTTTTTTTAAAGTTGGTAACCCTGAGTTCCTCTTGAATTAACTATTTTATCCCTATTGTTAGACTGCTCCTTTTTGACTGTACCCAAAATAAAATAACTTTCTAATACAGATTCATCTCCAGCAAAGTTCCTTAAAGAAGACCATTTGTTACACAATTTATCATCCACACAACCACAAGTGAGTTGTCAGTATCACGGTCACCCAGTGAAGGAGGCAAAGCGTCGGCTGATCCAGAATTCGTGTTTTTATCACATTACCTTCTCACGTCTCCAACTTCTGCCTCTCCACGTTGAGGGGAAGGTGACATGATGTCTTCTTAGTCATTCAAATCCAATAACTTTTAATCTGAAGGTTAAGTAGTGAGATATAAACTAAGAGATGGTAATATCAATTTTATGTTCACTGAAGGGCACAATATACCTCTTTCTAGTAGAGGGAAAATTGTGCGTAAAATGTCTTTTGCTTTTCAACAGCAGAGGCATGCCGCTCAGAGCCAAAGGAAGAAAGATTTTTGGAAAAATTTAATAAAATAAGATGTAGCATCCTGAAGCAGGGCAACAGTGACTTTTTATTATTATAATTATTAAGTGATTAATTTTCGAAGGCTGCGTGGTACGAAGTAGTTCCCTTTTTATAGCCTCATGTATTGACTCTTGATATCGCTCTACAAACTCAGCAACCTTCTACAAGGTTAAAGACTGGGAGAGAATGACATAATGCTCATTCTTTCCTGACTATTTTTGGTCCTAATGTGTATGATAAATAATACTGTGATAATATTGCTTACCTTCCCTCATTTCCATCTCAACTCAATGGGAATTCAACATCCAGAAGTACTAAGTGAAAATGCCTTTGTAATGTGCATTTTTATTATGATATTCTGATTATCTCATTAGATTTATATTTGTCTTATAAACACAAAGTTTTACGCTCTGTATTATATGTATATTTCATGTATATTTATACCTAGACTTACTGTATCATTAATATAGACTTACTGTATCATTAATATGTTTTTAAGATGGGGAAAACATCATGCATAAGCTGGGTATGTGATATTTGCAGTATAATTGCTGAGATTGTTATATTCTGCAGTGTAGTGATTCACAATTATAATTGTCAAGATTGCATTCTGGAAATAATTTTAAGCTCGTCTCAGCTATTCTGCATTCTAGAAATAATTTTAAACTTGTGTCAGTATCTTCAGTACCTTCATTGGGTAGGTTCTAGGTATAAGGCATTGTTTAAGCATGCAGACTAGCAAACTATGGCCCTTGGGCCAAATCCAGCCTGCCATCTAGTTTTGTAAATAAAAGTTATGTTGAAAAACAGCTACGCCCACTCGCTTACTATGGTTTATAGCTGTTTTCATGCTACAACAGCAGAGGTGAGTGGTTGCAACAGAGATTGCATGGCCCACAAAGCCTAAAATACTTATTATCTGGCCCAGAAAAAGTTTGTCAACTCCTGGGTTACTGATTGGTAGATGTGGCAGGATTTGCTTTCTGGAAACTTCTACTATTACTTTAGAGTGCCAAAACTGAAGGAGCCTTTTCTAAACTATTCCCCAAAAATATGTATTTATGCCCTATATATTATAATTTAAGACTTTTGTTCTGATATTCCTATAGTGGAGTGGTGAAATGACTTACAGATGTCATCGTGTCTCCAGAGTTTCTTGGTGATGGTTTAACTATCGTCTTACAAATTAAAAGTTTTGGCATCATTGGTAGTCAGAATAATCGTCAGCCAGCCTACTAAGGAAATGGAGGTTGGACTCACTTAGTCATTCAAAGAGTGGATGTCCTTGTCTCTGGCTCCCTTACCAAAGAAAATTAACATAAGCACATTACATATCTTATGTTCATAGTCCCATGATTGGCTATAAGATATAAAGAAATACTATACCGAATACCTCCCTATATTCAAAGAATTCATAATTTTGAATTAATCGAAGTACAATAAGATATAAACAGATACATTAAACATCAATAAAAATATTAAAGCAGATTGAAGATAAGCTGTAGAAGAGATGCATGCGACTCATCGATAGCTGAGTGATTCAGGCAATGAATCTTCAGTTGCCCAGAGAGGAAGGATTTGCGTGTGTGTTGGTGGGATTTCAGAAGACCTTGGTGAAGTTAGCAAACAGTAACTCAGCATGTGCACATCTGCTGATTTATTTTAACCCTTTCCATCAGGAGGTAATGAATGGTAGGTATACACTGAATGATATGGTGCTGGCTTGTGACTTAGATTTTAAATGCCCTGAAGATGTGTCTTTGACATTTTGCTATTTTTAATTTTGAGATAAGCAAGGTTGGCTTTATACTGTGGAGGGACTGGAGGCATATGGTAAGTAGAGGTCTTTTTATGCTGGGCCCTAGCGTCTGAGCTTACTGGTCTCCAGGAAAGGGTCCAGGCCGATCTGTTTACACAGGCCATTGCCTAAGTTGATTGTACAGTTTCCAGAGATTAGATGAGGGCTGACAAGTCTAGTAATTTGGTTGGTGGTGTCCATATTTCGCATTCTTTCATATTGAATTTTAGCTAATTGACCTCTATTCATCTTGTAGCTAGAATAAGTGAAACCGTAATACCTAATTTTAAAGTAGTTGTCAAATTTGAAGACATTTGCTCAATTAAGTTATTTATGAACTGGTAATGTTTCCGAAGAGGAGATGGCATTGGCCTTGTATTTTTTCTCCCTTCCAGCCTTTCTTATGTCCTTTCTCATTTGATTCTGTTTTTGAGTTTGTAATCATTTGTTTTTTGCTTTTAGAGACAGAGTTGTGCTCTGTCTACCAGGGTGGAGCGCAGTGGTGGGATCATAGCTCACAGCAGCCTCAAACTCCTGGGCTCAAGTGTTCCCCTGCCTCAGCCTCCCAAGTAGCTGGGACTACAGGTGAACACTACCATGACCAGCTAATTTTTCTTAGTTTTTTTTTTGTAGAGACAGGGTCTCACTATGTTGCCCAGGCTAGTCTTGAAACTCTTGGCCTCAAGCAATCCTCCCTCCTCAGCCTTCCAAAGGACTGGGATTAGAGGCTTGAACCATTGCATTCAGCCTAAATTTCTTATCAGATGACTTGTTATTAATATAGTTTATAATTTGTGAAAATTTATTTAGTCTTCCATGGTAGGAAGATTTTTCTGGCATATGCTGTATCTTTAATACCATGCAGGCCCATGGTCCCTTCTTTTCGAATGTGATGAAACCCAAATAACTTTTGCTCCAGTAGGTGTGCTTCTGTGTGTGTTTTTGTGTAATTTTGTGATTACAATTTCATCTACATCATGCCCCACCCGCAAAAAAAGCTTACACATCCCATACTGCATGTTAATTAGATTTGCAAATGGTTCAGTGTTTTGACAAATGTTCCTAGACTTTTCTACGATTAATTGATGTTAAGCGTATTAGTAACCTGTCTTTAACTTAGAAAAAGTTTCCTTTTTTGGCTCTGAATGCTTACCAACGTGTCCCTGGAATTATTTCTCAGATATTTTAAATGTAGTACTACAAATGCCAGCTCTGAAGCAAACTCTGGAAAGTAAGGTCACATAAAGCAATCTGTACTAAGAGACATTTTATTTCTATTCAAATGTAAACACCAGATTTACACACTCTTGAACTCTCCTAAGTACGGAGCCCTGTAAACTAGTTCGAAGGTCTTTGACCAAATCAGCAAAGATTACAGTAAGTGCTACACATAGCAGGGGCACGCCCTTGTGTGGCTGATGGGAGTGTAAGTTTGTGCAGCCTATTTTGGGGGCAGTTTGGCATTGAGCATCAAAACACTTAAAACAGTCATATCCTTTGGTTCAGGGATACACTTTTCCTGAGAGGCTGCATGGCACTCAGCAGTGGGTCTTTAATTTTTAGGTGCATGGGAATCATTCAGAGGGCTTCTTAAAACGTAGATTGCTGGACCACCTCCCCAGAGTACTTTATTCTGTAGATCTGGATGGGGCCCCAAATTTGCATTTCTGATATTTCTAATTTGTCTCTGCTGCTGGTTGGAGTAACACCCTTGGAGAACCACTGACAGAGAGTTTAAAATCATAGATCATGCAGCCGGTATGTTTGGCCTAAGTCCTGGCTCTGCCATATACTAGTTGGGTGACTGTACAAGTCATTTTCTCTGTGCCTCAGTTTATACATCCATCGTATGGGGATAATAGTAGCATCTGATGTTCTGAATAAAGTGTAACCTGCTTGGAAGATTGTACAGCACATAGTAAATGGTCTATAAACATTAGCTTTTGCTATTATCTTTATCATCACCGTCACTAGGAATGTAACCCACAGTAATAATGTGAGGCATACAGAAAGATTGACACCTAAGATTCGTTGTAGTGGTATTTGTAATATGAAAAATTAAATACATTCTAAATCTCTGATATTAGAAGGGTTAAATAAATGCTTGCATGTAAGTTTGATGGAATATTATGTACCCATTAAGAATAACATTCTTGTTAGAATATTTAGTAACATAAAAAATGATCTTAATGTAATGACTGGTGGGGGGAAAATACCCTGAAAATATCTGCAACAAAACGTTACCTACGATTTTATTTTTTTGGTCTGTCAATGGGATTATAGTTTATTTTATATACTTTACACTTTTCTATATATCCCAGCATTTCTACAATAACATGTATTTCCTTTATAATAAAAAAGTTATTTTTAATTTAATTCACATTCACACTGTTGGAAAACTTATAAGATGTTTGTAAATGACAGAAAATACCTGCACTTTGAACAAGATACACGCATATATTTTTATATATATATATTTTATGTATACATATATAAAGATTTTTGCATAGGCATGAAAGAATACAATTTTTGCAGTTATGAGATTTTCTTCGATAATGTCTGTAAGTTTACATCTGCCACATTTCTACTCCCTGGTGTTCTCTCTCCACAGAGCTGCCTGACTTCAAGGTGCGTTCACCATCAAATTTGACAACCACTCATCATTATCTAACATCATCAATTTGCGACAAAATAAATTTTGTCAAAAAAAAGTAAAAAACACTTAAAAACACTTATTTTCTTTAGATGTTTTTCACTGCTCCCCCATTCCAAGTTTCTTCACAGTCTGTGTGGACTTAAAATTGTGTCTTACATTCACAATCATATACGGATAGACTTAATTGCTTACCCAGAGCATTTTGTTTCTGCTAGAGACTAATCTCACTGCCTTAGAGAGCTGGTAAAGGCAGGAGGAATAGTTTATTGGAGACATGTTGGAACCTCACTGACCAGAGTTGAAAACCCACCTCAAGCACTTACTGGATGAGTGAAGGTTGGATAAGTTATGCCATCTTTCTCAGTCTCACTTTTCTCATCTGTAAAATGGGGCAATAGAGATAACGTTCTGAGAGGGTTGAAGTGATGAATAGGCTAAGTATTCTACTTTAGCATAGTAGCCATTCCTTCAAAATGTGCTCATCACACAATTACCATCCTTGCTCAGCATCTTTTGAGGACAGGGAAAAGCCATGTCTGAAGTCTTGGGGGCCCAAAGGTGGAGGCCAAAAGAAAGCAAGTGGTTTCTTAGGATTGGTCTGTTCTTAAGCGTATCTTAGCCACTTTATATTCAAATCCAGTCCCCTTAGGGCATTATAGACCTTCCTGTAGGAGACCTTCAAGGAGAACCCTCCTTCATGAATACAGGAATTCTTACGTCTTTTCTTATTGAGGTGATAAATTGAAGTGAGCATGAATGAAGTTCTATTTGACAATCAAACTCTTCATTTAGAAACTGACCTCTACGTGAAGACTGCAGGGAACCAGTTCTTGTAGACAATTAGTGCCCCAATTTACCATTTTAGAAAAGAAAACACGTATGCTAATCAATACAGAATTTCTCCTCCATACCTACTAGCAACATTACTGAAGGGGCCCCACACACAAATGTTTTAAATTTAGAGGCAGAATTAAGGACACAGTTTGCCTCCAGAATCTGAATTGAATCAGGGTTTTATTTCAGATAAAATCTTTGGGGCTCATAACTTAAAAAACACAACTTTTACTGGCATTACGCAATTTGCCGCGGGTCATTTAGCGGAATGTTTGTGTATGTAAGCCCAGGTTCTTCTTTTTAAAAAAAGGAAGGGCGGAGGGCGGGGATTGGATCTTGCTAAAATCCAGGTGGCGTTTCAGTTTATGTTTAATTTTAATTGGAAATCAAATACAGGCAAGGGAGAAAAAAAATCTACCATGTTTTCTTTGCTAAGAGTATCCTTTGGGGAGAGGAAGGACACTGCCAGCCAAATTTTAAGAAGCAGCTCTTTTATTGACATGGCTATTTTTTTCTGGCTAAATTCTTGTGCTTGCATATTTTTTTTTAACATCCGTGATTTTACACGTGGCAATGACCTTTATGTCTCCGTGCCCCTTGCTGCCCTCCCTCAGTATTTTCTGTACTTAGTACTTGGAACCAAGATACCAAATAATTATATATTCCATACAATCAGTGGCTTCCCTAGGCTGTTGTCTACAGAGTCTCCCTTTTTGGGTTCTGGTCTGAACTAATATTTGGTTCTTGTGGCCCATGTTGATTTCTGGAAGGCTGGGGAAGTTTCTAAAGAATTACAACAGGGGAAAAGAAGGTTTTTTTTTAAAAAAGCCAGAATTTTAGAAGGTCCTCCAATTCGTGAGTATAACTAGCTGTAGGTGCATCTTGTAAAACTCCCATAAAATATTGGCAGAGGGACTATGGCACAATTAGGGAATGGTTGCTGAGTGTGCTGGCAGAGGTGGCGAGACAGTCACTTAACTCCACCAATGCCTACAAAATATCCCCTGTGCCAAAGTTGAGTGAAATCCTCAGTATTGGCTCTGTGTAAGGCTTGGGTGCAATTCAGATGTTTTCAATTGGAAATCGAATACCAAATAATTTTGAATTTTCTGCTACACAATTAATTACATGTTCGTTGAAGAAAAAATTAGGAGGTGCAACTAAGAAAGCAAAAGGAAAAAAAAGAAACTATATTGCCTGCAATCCTATTTTACAGAGATAACAAGTGTTAACATTTTGAGGAATATCCCTTCTCGCTTTTTTCATAAAAATCATAAAGTGTGCCTTCACATTTTACATAATTCTGTTCCCATTCCTGCCACTGAACTTTATCGATGAAAAAGTAGCTAGCAATAATGTTGCTTATCAGTGAGAATTGTTAGGGTTGATTCTCTTATATGATGGTTCACTTTTTCATCTTAATTTTAATTTCACATTTTATGTGTTTATAGTTTTAGGAGAAATTCACATTCCTAGTTTCAACTTTCTTTATGCTCTAATTAATGCTGTTTTGCCAAGTGCCCCCCACCAATCTTCTCTCTGCTTTGCCAGGTAATTCCATATTTAGGCTCAATTCTTAAAAATTATCGTTAATTATCGATAGGTAGGCCATCCTGTTTTTTATAAATGAGTGTATTTCTTTTTTTTATCGAAAATCCTAAACATCCATATTGTCACAGATTTTTATAGGTTAGAAATCAGTAAGATAAGTAGTAGTAACGGTGTAGAAGTAATAGTAATAGCAACAGGAAAATGTGTTGAGAGCTGACTTTCTCTCAGACTCACACTCGGTGCCCCCCGTGGAGCAGTGCAGGTCTTTCTCACAAGCACCCTGTGAGCTAAGTACTCTTAAATTCCCATTCTGCACAGGAAGACACTTCATTGGCTGCC